>JAJIBD010004645.1:0-117500 GCA_021461705.1 Cryptotis parvus | reverse complement strand
AGGGATTTTTTTTTCATTTTCTTCCATGAAGTACAAAATTTACTTGCTGATATTTAAAGTACCTATTTTCTTTCTTCTTTTTTAAGTCATATTTCAGAAATCATTACTGGAATAGGGAGAAAGTCAAATGGCAGAGCACAATGCAAACACACGCAAGGCCCTGGGTCTGACAGGCTGCCCCACGTGGGCCCCCAGCACAGCTAGGACTGCCTCTACACGAAAGAAAAAGAAAGGGAAAACGAAGCTTAATATAAGGCCAAAAAGATTTATATCTGTACTTTAAGAGGCAGCTTCTTCCCATATCTCACATTCTGATTTTGTTAACTTTTGTTAACTGCATCTTGTTGCCTTAACACCAGTATTTACTAAAAAGGCAGTCCCTTCCCTCCACTAAATTATTTTGGCAACTGATTTATTCTTGCTGAAAAATCAATTTTCCTAAATGTGAGGATTTATTTCTGGACTCTCAATTTCCTGCCATTTATTCCTATCGAAACTGCTCCCCGAACTTGGCTCCTGGGAAGCTCCATTAATTCTCTCTGGCCATTAGTAATCTATGTCCTCAAAGTGCTCCAGCAAACAGCCAAAAGATTTTACCTTCACTGTCTCCGGGTCTATTACGGTAAGGGGTTTGGCAAGAGTCATGCTGAAGCCTCCACGCTCTCCTTTTAGGCAAGCAGGTGGAGTGAGGCCAGAAAGGGTCAGGACACGTTTCACTGGAGGAAGTGGAAAAATCAGCCCTCCTTTGTAACAGCTTCACCAAAATCCAGTGGAAAACCTCAAAGCAGCCCAAGTCCCTAAGCACAAGTCAGCTTCCTTTTGTGTCCTGTCACTGACCTCACCTCCAAAGGGCCAAGGTGTGATATTCCAGACACCTCCCCAACAACTGCGCCCAGAGGCATCTTGGACAAAGACTCCCACTGGGGGACAGTGATCACAGAATGTGAGAATGAGCGACCAAGAGCACCTCCGCTGCACTGGGAATTTCACCAAGATGAAGATCTAAGTGGAGGAAGAACACCTGGGGCTATTGTCTAGCTTGCCAGGAGTCTGGGCCTAAACCTGGCCTCAAAGAACATGGTTGTTCCTGACCCGGGCTGGCTGTCGTATTGCCAGTGCACGTCCTCGTGGATTATTATACTTAGCCTGGATGCTGGAAAACAGGAATGGGCTTTCAGAGTGCTACGGAACTAGTTACACACACACACACACACACACACACACACACACAGAGTCCTGATTTATAGGAATTGGCCAATATAGGTGAGTGACAGCCATGGCTTAGCTACAGGGGGCAGCCGCCCTTTCTTCCTCCAAGCGTGGATGCCACAGTCACCAACCCACCAACCCTCTGCCTCCTGTCTGCTTTATTTCCTCTTCCCTCCCTGTCTGCAAGCGCTGGGAGAAGGGCTCACTGCCATCAACAGGAATTAATAGCAGAGTCGAAACTCTGAGCTTTGTAATAAGAACTGAAACCCGACCCAGGTTAGAGAGACTCTACCTGATGGAAACAAAGGCCACACAGACTCACAGAACAGGGACAGGTGATGCCACCATCCATACCCCCAGAGCAAACCACGGCCACAGCCACTGGGAAGAGGGTTGTTTTTTGTTTTGTTGTTTTCTGAGAAATGGCAGCTCGAGTGCCCTGCAGCTAAAAGGACTTGCAAAGATATTATCTTTCATTGGCATTTTGCAATAAATCATAAAAAGGACCCCCCAACTCATTTGTGCTTACAAATGTATTGAAAGGCATAAATAAGTGGGGCCCGAGAGACAGCACAGCGGGAGGGCATTTGCCGTGCAGGGAGGTCGACCCGGTTCAATCCCCGGCATCCCATATGGTCCCCCGAGCACCACCAGTAGTAATTCCTGAGTGCAGAGCCAGGAAAAACCCCTGAGCATTGCCGGGTGTGACCCCCCTCAAAAAAAAAAAAAAAAAAGCAAAAGAAGACACAGGCAAATGGCTAACGGCTTTCAGTTCTTGTCCACAAATATCATGAGGATGTCTAGTGAACTCCTTACTCCCAAAAATAGATATTTCTCTCTCTTTCTCTCTCTCTCTCTCTCTCTCTCTCACACACACACACACACACACCACAAAATTTAAGTGTAAACAAAATCACCAAATTTTGACAGCATATAAAGTCACATTCAAATCTTCATTCTTGCACCTCCAGGTTTTCAGCCCTAGCTCACACCCCCGTACCAACCTCGGCCTTAAATATCTGTTTATAGGGGCCGGAGCGAAAGCCCAGTGGGTAGGGTGTTTGCTTTGCACGCGGCTGGTCTATGCCGGACTGGGTTCGATCCCCAGCATCCCATATTGTTCCCTGAGCACCACCAAGAGTAATTCCTAATTCCTGAGTGCAGAACCAGGAGAAACCCCTGAGCGTCGCCGGTGTGACCAAAAAAAAAAAAAAAAAAAAAGTCTGTTTATAAACACACACAAATGAAGGGCAGGAAGGAAAAGGAGAGGAGAGGAAAAGGAAAGGCTCAGTTCATTTTGGATGGTGGTTGTTTAGGCATTTGGAAGCCAACAGGGGAAGCACGATCCAATGGGCTTTATTGCACCCTTGCATGCACGCGCCACACACACACACACACACACACACACACACACACACACACACAAGCACATAGATTCTGCAGAGGAGAAGCGGTTTCAGAAACCAAGAGTGGATCCCTAGTCAGCCTATTCTGGGGAAATGAACTGCCGGCTGGCACTTTCCTCTATGCCAGCGTGCCGCACGGAGGAGCGTGGCATTAGGACTCCAGCGCTCTCAACCCTCCCTGGCCCCCCGCTCTGCCCTCTGTCCCTTCAGCCCCAGTGACCGACTCTCCCTGCTGACTCTCCCGTCTTCCTCTGCAGATCACAACCTTCCCTCTGAATCAGCTCGGCTTTGCATTTTTCTGTGCCTTGCATTCCTCCCCTCCTCCAGTTACTCCCAATTTGCAGATAATCAGATCCTTTTGTCCTTCTAACCTTTTTTTAAATTTATTTTATATAAAATATTTAATTAAAAAATTTTTGTTATATCACCATGACATAGACAATTATAGAGCTGTGCATGATTGAATTTCAGTCATACAGTGTTCCAGCACCCATCTTTCCTAAGTGGAGAGAATTTAAAGGGAAAAATTTAACAAAGCCTATAAAAGTACAAACTACAGTTTGAATTTTTAAGGGTGTCTCGCAAACAGTGCTTATGGTGTCTGGGAGCTAATGTAGTAGTCATGGGGGGCCTCCAGGACCATGTCTGGTGATTGTTGGGGGGCCTACAGTAGGATGCCCAATGATGCCCTGGAGCCTCAGTGTGCTGGGATTTGAGATCATGTCTTGGTGCCATAGGCTGCTGAACCGTCTTCCTGGCCCCCCATATTTTCTAAATTTGCATACATCTATACCTATATCTATATCTATATCTATATCTATATCTATATCTATATCTATCTATATATCGTATAATACCAATATCCAAGGTAAGCAAAACATGGATCAGGAGGTCTTATCAAAGGTGGAATCTACCACAAACATGTGGGAGTCAGAGGTTAGGTAAGACAGAGAAGGGAACAGTGTGCTAATAATTTTCAAAAGTGGTAATACCAGCCTAGAGCTGAGCATTGAATATAGGCAAAAAGATACACATAATAACCTCTAAATGTATGTATTGAAATCCACAATGTGTAAGAGAAGAGAGAGAGATAGAGAGAGAGAGAGAGAGAGAGAGAGAGAGAGGCGATAAAGAACCTGCCATAGAGCAGTCTAGGGGAGAGGGGAGGGAATCGGGACATTGGTGGTGGGAAATGGGCACTGGTGGAGGGATGGGTGCTGGAACAATGTATGACCAAAACCCAAACATGAACATCTTTGTATTTGTATATCTCACGGTGGTATATAAAATATCCTTTTGTCCTTCGGATTTTATGCTTTGGAGCATCTAGCTAGAGTGATGAGCTCTCACTAATGAGTGAGGCTAAGTGATGACTGAGTGAGCTCTCAGAACTGCAAACCAAGCTAGACAACCTGAGGCAGTTCGGCTCAGAACCTCCCTCCCTTGCTGCTGGGCACTGCCTCTGCAAACACTATGCAGAAGAGAGGAGGAAGCATTTAGTCCACACTGCAGGTCAGAGTCCGACAGCCTCGCTTCTCCCCAATCCCATGGAGTTGGGTTCACATCCCCGCTCAGAGCAGAGCACACTTCACTCCTTCCGCAGTGCTCCCACTCCCGTGCTCAACATCACCCATCATTCTGCAGGCCATGCTAGCAGCCTGTTAACTGCACTGACCCCGCCCCGCCCACCACCACCCCGCCCCGCCCCATGCCCCTTATGACCTTTCTACAATCTAAACTACAGCCAGTGATACTGATACAATTCTCTGACCCTAGCCCAACCTTCAGGCGTTTCCTACCACAAATTCTTTTTTTTTTTAAAGACAAAAACTAAAGGCCAGAAAGACAGTTTAAAGGACTTGAGCACATGCTTTGCCTGTCTCTTGAGGAGTTGGAAATAGCCCCTACCCTCCCCACCAACCACCAGCCATATTTCATAAATCCAAGTCATGGCTGCCAATGCCCTGTGAAGCCCCCTGCCTGACTGTCTGTCTCTGTCTGTCTCTCTCTGTTCTTCCTCGTGCTCAGTTTCCTTCACCGTTCTTTCTCCAGCCATAAGAGCCTTCCTTGCGGACCCCAAGAGCATAGTGATGAGTCAGGCCTTTGAAATACACAATGCTCTTCTCCCTGAATATCTGCCTGATTTTCCTCCCATTTATTTCAACCTTTCCTGCAGTCTTACACATTCTCAGGGAAGTCTTTCCTGACCCTACATTTAAGTTGCACCTCCCAGAACTCTCATCAACTTCCTTATCCTCCTCCCTGCCACCCCTGCTGTACCACTTAACTGATATTAAACATTTATCTGTTTCAATCAAATACATGTCCAAAAGAGCAAGCCAGACCTAGCTTGCTATCACTCTTGTATGAAACTAAGATCTAGGCAGATATAAGTATGAATGAATGTAAATGAAACTAAGATGAAACGTAGACCTAGGGGGTTATAGGTATGGATGAATGTAAAGTTGCTTTTACTAATTTCAGGAATTTAAAAGGTCACTGGTTAAAAGAAGGGTTTGAGTTGGTCTGGGTTTGAATCTTGCTGATATTTAAATGTGCTGTGACCTTAGCAACTACCCTGGATCTCAGTTTTCATCAACGGTATGGAGATAATGTCTAACAAGATCAATATAGAGGCAAATCACTGCAGCTATCACTGAGCACTGGTTTACTAAAGACTGGCTTATTTATAATTTCCAATGATCAATATAAGTCACCAATGACCAGTCAGCACTGGCTCTGCATTTTAAGGGACCTAGAATAATTCTGCACGCGGTCTCTACCTGCTAGGAAAATGTAACTGCTATCAATAAGGTCATTAGGGAGAAGTTAAAAGCATTCTTTTAAAAATTGGATGAGAGCCTCATCTCAGTGTAAGTCCCTAAGAAGTGTTAGCTATACTGGGTTTGGAGAGACAGACAGCAGGTAAGGCACTTGCCTTGCATACAGCTGACCTGGTTCGATCCCTGGCATCCCACAGAGTTGACCAGAAGTGAACCCTCAACAAAGATCCAGGAGTGAGCCCTGAACTCCTCTGGTTATGGTCCCCAAAGCTATCAACCTACCAAATTAACAAAAGGCAGAAATGTCGGCTCTAAGGAAGAATAATATCCGTTATAAGATGGTTGTTTTTTCTTTTTTTAAACAAACATTACTATGAAAGAGTGTTGCTTTTTTGCTGTTAAAACCAAATCTGGCATTATTGTTAGGAAACTGAGCTTAACTAACTTTATGTCAGGAGGGAATAAGGCTTTTCCTGCTTTTTTTTTTTTTTTTTTTTTTTTTTTTTTGAGCAATTCAGGTTTTAGTGCTTTGGGGGAAATTCCTCGAAAAGCTAGTTCAGCAGCCTCAAATCACCCCACATACTCGGTTTCATTTCGACCTGAAGTCAGAGAACATCTGTCCTTTTGACATTTCAAGAAAGCTGGAATTCTAACTATTTTCTCACTTGTTGAGAAGGACCACAGGAAGGGGAGTTAAGGCATATTTCAATGATAGATCATGCAAAGCAGAGGCAGCTTTTCAATTATATTGAGAAGATTAGGCTAGGTATAAGAAGAGATTGTATCATATTAAAATACATGTATTTCGTGTGTTGGCCAAATAAAGTAAAACAGGTCTTAGAAGCTGTCATTCATTCTATCATGAATATTAGGGAGTTAATTAAGCTATTTTAAAGCTTATAAACTTTAAGAAGCTAAGTTATATTACCAATGCTAGGTAAAGCTTATTCTATTTAGATGTTTTAAGTTGGGATATAGTTTTTCAGCTGGAATATAACCACTCATTGACAGACATTCTAAGAATGGAAAGAAAACAAGGGATGGTGGGGAGGGACTTGGAAGGACCATATGACTTTGATTTATATCTTCCTGTTAAGGTTTCCCTAAAGACATATTAGAGCTCATGTAAACACCTGTTCAAGGGCTAGAGCATAAACATGGTATTCTTTTTCATGAAAGAAAATATTTTATCCAAGTTTTCAAAACAAACTGCAGGAATGATGAATTCAAGAAAAAAAGGCCAAGTTAAAACATGGAAACAGAGTTTTCACTTAGTGTACACTAAAGTCAAGGCACACATTCTCATCAAAGATATGTGCCCTAGGGCATTTTTCAGTTTTTGAGTCAATCAAACCAAACTCTCAGTTGCTTGGCTTGGTTTTAGATCTGTCTTTTTTTCTCCTTGCCTGCAGCCTTTTCTTTGTCTCTGATTCATCCAAAGTCCTGTCCATGCAGGCCTAGAAGAGACACTGTCTTTCTCTTCACATCAGCCTCCATTTACATATTTTACTCCATATTTTGGTCCCAATTTTGCTGTCTTTTTATTAAAGCATCAGGACCTATTTTAATAATACTTTAAAATTGCTAAGTTAAAAAAATTAAATTGGATAACATGAAGTGGCTGGGGAGGCTGGAACTCGGCTCGCCCGGGCCCAGCTGAAGAGGGGACCCCAGGAGGGCAGACGGGTTTTGGGAGTGGGCCCATCACCTCTGGGGGTCCCGGAAGCAGCCGGATGAGACTCGCCCATCACACTAGCCACCATTTTCGCTGTCCGGACGCTGGGAAACTGCCTAACGACCAGATCAACAGAGCAAAACCAGTTCAAGCCCAGGTAGGCGGCTCCCAGAAGCGGAATCACTGGGAATTCGTCAGATGGAGTCAGGGTTCAGCCATTCCCCTCTCCATTTTGTCGAGCCTGGTGGCCCCCAAGGAGCTGCCCGGGGCCATCGGCCATAACAGGAAGAGGCTGGGGAGGCTGGAACTCGGCTTGCCCCAGGCCCAGCTGAAGAGGGGACCCCCAGGAGGGAAGACGGGTTTGGGGAGTGTGCCTGTCACCTCTGGGGGTCCCGGATGCAGCCGGATGAGACTCGCCCATCACACTAGCCACCAATTTTCGCTGTCCGACACTGGGAAACTGCCTCACGACCAGATCAACAGAGCCCTCACGACCAGATCAACAGAGCAAAACCAGTTCGAGCCCAGTACCGGCCGCTTGTGGCGCATGGTCCATTAAAATAGTGGAAACAGTAATGTCTTTTAATGCATTGAATTCCACGAAGAGCAGGAAAGTTTGGCGGGAGGGAGAAATAAAGAGGAGAGAAATGACATACAGAACCTGCCAAGTAGTTGAGGTGTGGGAGGGGGAGGGAGGTGGGGACATTGGTGATGGGAGATGGGTTTGGGTGGAGGGATGGGTGTTGGAACACTGTAGAACCAAAACTCTACATGAGCATCTTTCAATTGTATGTCTAAAATGGTGTAACAATATTTGGGGGAAATAATAAAATAAAATTTAAAAAATTAAATTGTTAAGTTCATTGAGGGAACTCTTTTCTCTCAGCATATATTTTCCCTTTCCACTTTTTCCACAGGCTTGTGGCCCTATTTGAGATGAGAAAGTTCACAAGCACATGCTATGACAGGTATCCGAAGTTCCCACAACTCCCCTAGAGAAGGACCATTCTAATATAAACGGGTTTAAAAAGGATTTTGCCTTTGTTCTGATGCACTTGTCTCTGCATAAAGTCCCTTCCCAATTTTTAATTTCTTTTGCTTTTTTGGGTCACACCTGGCCATTCTCATGGGTTAGTCCTGGCTCAGTACTTAGGAACTACTCCTGGTGGTGCTTGGGGGACCATATGGGATGCCGAGAACCAATCTTGGCCATGTGCAAGGCAAAGGCCCTCCCTGCTGCACTATAGCTCCAGCCACTATACCAGTTGTTAAAATTTCCATTTTGCCATAGAGCTCTTCTTTACATTTCTACTAAAATCTTCAATTATTTTTAATGAATTTTATTTGAAGGTTGTTTCAAGTCACACACAGCAGTACTCAGGGCTTACTCCTGGCTTGGTCTTTGAGGACTAGTCCTGGCAGTGTGCAAGGCACCAAGTGGTGCTGGGATCAAGCCCGGACTTCAGTCCTTTGAGCCATTTCCAAGCTTCTTATTTTATAATTTTGATGCTAGAGTGACATTCTTGAGTAATGGCCACACTCTAAATATGAGTATGTATTAGAGTGCATATAATAATAAAAATTTACTTTAACATTTTCCCTGGCACTTTTAATTTTTCACATAGTTATATACTTAGATATAGTATATAACTTAGATATAGTATATAACTTAGATATGGTATATATTTAGAGTCGCCTCCAAATTGTCAACATATAATGCCAAACAGCACTTATGAAAATCTATTTATTTTCCATTGATTTAAAGGATAGTCTCATAAAATAAAAATTATATATAATATATCTACATCCTCAAAGATGGAAAAGCATAAATGTCATTCCAAGAATTTTCATAAAATCTCCAGAAGATTTTCCTTTCCTGTGAGGAATTAACCACTCCATAATACAGTAATTCGCTATTCCATAATACAAATTTGCCAAATGTTTTGGTTGCATTCACACCTTTCTTTTAGCAGAAGATTGCTGGTCCTTTTGCATAAAATTAGAAATAACACTTTCCAATATTAACCTTAAAGAGTGCAAACTTTCTATTACAAAAATGAAAGAAGTATAGAATATTTTAGATCACAAGGCAGTGGCCTTTAAAGTTATTTGGATCTAAATGTGATAATAAGATAGGTTGATAACTGTATTGGTATCATCAAAAGTTAGGGTATTCTAAGCATTTTTCAGCCAAAAAAAATAACCTTTTAATACAATTACAAAAGTCTTCATGCTTAATAGATTGAAAATATCAACTATTAAGCATTTAAGCAACATCCGTTTCTTAAAGTTATTTTTATTTAGAATTCTATTGCATAGCTTTCCTTTAATGATAAAATATTTTAATTTAAAAACCCTGGAGTAAACACATGCTTATTCATTGATGTGAAAGCAATGATGCCTCTGATCTCTTTTGATATCAAGAAAGCAACATGACATAACATATATATAGGACCTTTTACGAAAGAGAGAAAAAGTTGAAGTAGTTGATTATTTATTTCTGGGGTTTATTTAAAATCAATAAAACAGAACACAAAATCGCTTCCTTATATACTAACTGTGAATTTCAAGGGAAAGAGTTGACATCGTAAAGCACATGATGAAAGATACATAGAGGTCTGGTTTAAAATGGCAAGTAGCGGTAGAAATTAAATACAGTTATCTAAATCTAAACATTAGGAGTGGCATCATTCAAAGTTTTCATTTTTACTTCTGCTTGCCTCTACTAATGTTGTTACTTTGTAGAACTAAATCTCAAAGTTTACTAAAGTACATTATACTACCTAGAGTCCATGACTTCATGATAAACGATCCAATTGATATAACCAATAATTTGACTCAAGAAAGCAGTGTTAACGAACTTATATTCCAAAGAGAACTTAACTGGGGCCGCAGCGATAGCCCGGGCGGGTAGGGCATTTGCCTTGCATGCGGCTGGCCCGGGTTCGATCCCCAGCATCCATATGGTCCCCCGAGCACCTCCAGGAGTAATTCCTGAGTGCAGAGCCAGGAGAAACCCCTGAGCATTGCCGGGTGTGACACAAAAAAAATCAAAAAAAAAAAAAAACCCAAAGGGAACTTAACCTAAGTGTCTTTATTCTTGATATATAAAGCAAAAATTTGTATAAATAATCTACTTATAAGCATACCAATGATTATTTTTTTTTAATATTTCTGAACTTGGGGCAGGAGAGATAGTACAACAGGTAGGGCATTTGCCTTGCATTGACCTAGGTTTGACCCCCCAGCCTCCAATATGACCCCCACAAGTCTACCAGAAGTAATTCCTGAGCACAGAGCCAGGAATAAACCCTGAACATCATTGGGTGTGGCCTCCCCAAAATCTGAATTGGATTACCAAAATATTCTCCAAATACAAATGATACTCAATTGATACTCAATTTGACTTACTGGGAATTCCTCGTTCATGGGGAATAATTGCAATCCCCGAATGGGGTTCAACGGGTTACCGGCGCCTGCCGGGTACTTTGCGCACACGGCAAAGCCTGGCAAGCTACCTGTGTTTTATTTACTTGTTATGCCAAAATCTAGTAACAATTACGGACCTCAGTTCCATGACCTGAAGAATGGTTTCAGGCTCCTCCTGTCCCTGGAGCAAGCAGATGCCCTTGGGTTACTCTTGCTTGTGACAGGACTCATGGAGATGTTACTAGTGTCCACTCGAGCAAATCGATGAACAATGGGAAGACAGTGATACAGTGATACTCAATTTGACTTAAGATTACATATATTTCCACACAATTATGAAGTAAACCAAAGAGTTAAAACCTTTATGATTGTCTTTTTAAGAATAAAGATATTGTTGGTAAAAAAAAAGTCTGGTATTTTTACCAAAAAAGACCAGTCCAGCAGAAGTTTATAGAAATTGCTCACCATCAATGTGTCTATAAAGCATTACGTCCAATTCATCATTCTTACATGCAACTTGTACAATTGTTAGCATTGTTAATTCTAAAATAACATAACACCACTTGAAATGAATTTAGTTTTTCCTATCAATGACTATAAGCTGTCAGGATCCTCACGAAATATGTGCAAGCAAATTAATAGGAATGTCCGACTAGTCTGTCTAACTAGTTTGCAAGGGCTGCCATAATGAAGGACCGTGAATTGGATGGCTGAAACCATGTATATTTATTATCCCACAGCTGCAGAGGCTGGAAGTCCAAGAATAAGAAGTCCTGGGAGAGATTCTGTTTCCTATTGCTCTTGAGCTTCAAGGACTTTGCTGGCAAGTTGGGGGGATTCCTTGGCTTATAGATGCGCCACTTCATCTCTGTCTTCACCTTCACCTGGTGTTTTCCCTGGGTGCATTTCTCCAAACTTCCCTTTTCACAGCACATCAGTCATACTGGATTAGGACCCATCCTTATGACTTCATCTCAACAACATCTGCAAGGACCCTCTTCCAAATCAGGACACGTTGTGAGGTACTAAGGATAAGGACCTCCAGCTGTGCATTTTGGAGGGTCACAGCTCAATTCAGGACACACAAAAACATCATCTTCCAAACCAGAATCTCAGATTGCTGTGGGGAAAAAAGGACCCTCTTACACTGCTGGTGCGGATGTCGACTGCTTCAGCCTTTCGGATACTTCTCAAAAACCTAGGAATTGAGCTTCAATGTGACCCAGAAATTCCACTTTTTGGCATCTACCCCAAGGGCCCAAAACCTCTATTCTGAGAAGATCTATGCGCTCCTGTGTTCACTGCAGCACTCTTCACAAAAGCCAAAATCTGGAAACAACCAAACTACCCAAGTATAGCTGACAGTATAGAGAAACTGTGGTACACATACACAATGGAATACTACCAGGCTGTGAGGAAAAGATGAAATCATGCAATTTTCTGGAAAGTATCATGCAGAACAAAGATAGTTGGAAGGAGAGGGACAGATAATGAATGATCTCTCTCATATATGGGATGTAAGGAAACATCTTAGGGGAATGGCAAGTACCCAAAAGCAATACAAACTGAGAACTGGTCTTTAGTAGGAAGTTTACCTTGGGAGGTGGGAGGAATGGGAAGGAGGAAAAATAGAATGATGGAGGCCGAGGACACAGAGGCAATGGTGGAGGGAAATGGATCCTCTGGTGGAAGGTGTGGTCTGGAATGTTTTATACATGACACACAACCACTAATGGTATTGTAAACCTTGGCCCTTAATTTTTTAAAGAATTGCAAAGTTCTGATATCCTGTCTCAAATAAATTTACTATGTGATTTCTTTAAAAAATGGGTTGAAATGATCCATTACCCCACTCTGCTGATCACTTTTTGGATTTTCAAAGTGCTTCCCAAAGCATGTGCAAATCAGACAATAGAGAATTTATTCCCAGTAACAAAAATAAGAAGAGGAGGATTAAAGTGCTATTCAGAATATTAAGGCTAGCCTACCTCACTTAGAATTTGTGTATAAACACTTGAAATGGCAAGGACATTCTTTTCTTGTTTTCTTGGGCCATACCTGGAAATGCTCAAAGGCCACCGCTGGCTCTGTGCTATTCTGCCTCACCCAGTGAGCTTCAGGGAACAGGACACAGGGATTTGAATTAGAGTCATAACCACAGCCATGTGCTCAAAATGACATTATGACTCAAAGATATCATGACAACCAGAATGATATGCACTTGACTTCAAAGCAACTAGGCACCATTTTCTTTTCTATTGCTTTGCTACACCTGAGTGGATCAAATACTATTACCTAAGGCTTTGCATAAAATCTAGACATCTTTACTATTGTCTAGTATTTAGAAAACTACAGAACTAGAAATCACCTAAACCACTTATTTCCTGTCACAACAAGGTATTAAAAATGGGCTAATTTAAAACATAAGAAACGTATCTTGTCACAGCTCTAGAGATCAGAAATCCAAACACAAAGTTCCAACTGAGTACTCTTCCTGAAGATTCTAGATATCACACTCAAAGTACCAACTGAGTGCTCTTCCTGAAGATTCTAGAGAACAAACTCAATATACCAACTGAGTACTCTTCCTGAAGATTCTAGAGAACAAACTCAAAGTACCAACCGAGTACTCTTCCTGAAGATTCCAGAGAAGACAATTCCTTGTCCTTTCCAACTTTGGTGTCTTTGGGCATTTATTGCTTGTGTAATAACTCTACTCTTTGTACCTTTATCATACGATCTTCTCCTCCATCTTCTTTCCATTGCTTATAAGGATACCTGTCATTAGCTTGGCTACCCATGGGGTAACCCAAGAGGATTTCTTCTCAAGAACCTTAGTTACATTTCACACAGAAGGTAAGATTCATTGGTTCTTGGGTTTGGAAGCTGTCACATCTCCAGGGGTAAGGGGCCACCATTCATTCCACCACCCAACACAACGACCCAAGACATTCTACTATCTTTTTAAAATATTTTTTAATATTTAAAAATCAAGCAGAGGTGTATCAGTATACCAATAGTAGTGGCACATTAGCTGACTGAAAATGGAAATGAAAGTTTTTATTCAGGTAAATCTGAAAGAAATACAACCCATTAAGCTTTTACAGCCTTTGACCAGTCCTATGGGATCTGCCTCCCTTTTCTGGTCTCATCTCTTCCGCTTCTGCACTGTAGCTAGACTGAGCACTTCTCTCCTTGTTTTTCTCTCCAGGACTTTTTTTCCCCGAGGATCTATTTCTAATCTGCTTGTGTCTGTGTCTCCTAGTTAACAGGGTGCATCTGTCCATTCTTTGGGTTTCTGCCCAAGACCTACTTTTTTAGAATGTGTTCCTGACTTGGCATAGCTTTGTTAGATAATCGATCCTATGAGAATTCATAGCACCATGTATCTATCTATCCAGATACACAAATGAGAAATGGGAAAGTTAATGTGTGATGTATAGAAGTATACTTGCAATGAAAAGAAATAAGGATCATTACCTCACTCCTTACATTAAAAAAAACACTTCTGGGGGCTGGAGGGGTGGGGAGATAGAGTGAGAAGATATAATTTCCTTTCATGAGACCAGTTTGGGCTTGATTCCTAGCACCATATATTGTCTCCTAAGCATGGTCAGTAGTGATCCCTGAGCACAGAGCCAGGTGTAAGTCCTGGGCACTACTGGGTGTGACCACAAAACAAACCCCACTAACTCCCAGATAAGCTTTTCATATGTAAAATAAATAAATAACTATTAGTGCATATATTAGTACATAAATTAGTCATAAAATATTTAAAACAAAAGAAAAATTCTAAAAGCATCAGTACAAAATTTGAGTCCATTAAAAAAAATTGTTAGGGACCAGGAAGATATCTCAGAGGACTGGAGTGACTATCTTGCATATGCAAGGTCTCAAGTTCTCCAGCACTCGGTTCCTGCAGGCGTGGCCCAGTACTTTGCTGTTGCTATTTAAAAATTTTTTTTATTATACCACCATGTGCTCTACAATTAAAAAGATGTTCATGATTGGGTTCCAGCATGCATTTTCCAGCACCCGTCCCTCCACCAGTGCCCTATTCCCACCACCGATGTCCCCAAATTCCCTCCCTCCCCCCCCCCAACCTGCCTCTAGCAGGCACTTTTCCCTCATCTTATCCTCTTCCTCTCAGTCTCTCTCTCTCTCTCTCTCTCTCTCTCTCTCTCTCTCTCTCTCTCTCTCTCTCTCTCTCTCTCTCTCTCTCTCCCTCTCTCTTACATGTGGTTTGCCCACAGCCATTTAGGAATTATCATGTAAATCCCTTTGTGAGTACTTTTGGGGTCTGTGCAGCCTTACCTAGGCTGGCTGAGCACCATACAGTCAGGTCTGCATCGGCAGCCAAGTATCATCAGGAGTAGCCACAGGCACTGTAGAGCCTAAGCAGCTCTGTATCTGTGGACCCTCACCATGAAATACTAGCTAGGTTGGCTAAGAATCATCAGAAGAGAGCCTAGGTGCCCTGAGCACCACTTGGGAGTCCCCCACTAAAGGGGAGAAGATACACTATATATGAGATTGCACTTGCTAATTTGCAAGCAACAGGAAAGTTAAGAGGACAACTTTCCTCTATTTGAGTACACCAGAACTCATCCCACTGCTGTCATATACAATGACAGTGAGCCTAAGAACGATGCCACTTTTTTTAAGAATAGGTCAGTGTCTTCTTGGTACATAGGAATTACTTTAGTTCTTAGGACCACCCAAATTTGGTCATCTTTCATAAGAAAAATGAGAACAAGACCGAAAATGTTAGAGATGATAGTTAAAATATGTAGTGACCCCTTCATTTTGCGGCCACGGGATCCCACAGAGACAGGTCATATTTTATAGCTGTTACAATCTGTTTCCTTTACCCAAGGATCTGTGGCACACAAGTCACCCAGGACCTGTCTGTAGCAATCACAAACTACACAGCTGCACAGTCGTCAGCTTGATACCTTAGGCCACAGATGCTCTTGGCCTTCATCAACTTTGACACGAATCCAAAGCTCATTCTCCAGTGGAACAAATGAGATAAATCATCTAACTAGCTTGGCCTTGCGATCATCAGACTCTTTTGTTGGAAACACTTATCCCACAACCAACACAAATTGATCAGTAGCGTGAGTCACAGCTGGCCCCAAGACCTCAATTTGAAAATCAGACCCACTCTCCCAAGTCTGCTGAGTCCATAAATATATTTTCAATTATATAGAAATCTCCATGTTGCAAGTTTCCTTTTTTGAGCAAAAAAATAGTGAACAGTACCACGTTTTGTAACTGGCAAGACCAGACCACAGGAAAATATGCTTGTTTAATTATAGCCTTTGACGGAAGTTGTCTCTTCTTAAGTTGTAACTTTCTAGAAGATGCTTTTAAATATATATTAAGGTCTTCATTAATGTATAATTCTTAATTGCTGCAATTTAATGATTCTGTTACTGGGAAATAAACTTCAAAAAAGAAACAAACAACTCTTGCTTCTAAAGTTATCATATAGAATAAGATGAACATGATACTTGGAATTCATAGTTTTCTGGGACATTTTCTGCAGGGGATTATTTTACTTTTTAACTTGAGACCAGATGTAGTGGGGTAGAACTAATATCTATAGACATATGTGCCCTGACCAGATTTTTTAAAAAATTAGAATGAAATACAGTTGTCACAGTTTAGTCGTGAAACTGCCTTAAAATATAACATCTATGCTTCTAAACCAAGACTGGTATTACTTCAGTCTTGAGTATAACTAGATTTTTAAATGTATCTTAAAAATTAACCTTAAGTGGAAATTATCACAAAAGTGTGGGAGTCAGAGGCTAGGTAAGACAGAAAATGGAACAGTGTGCTAACAATTGTTGAAAGTACTAATACCAACCTAGAACTGAGCATTAAATACGGGCAAAAAGATTCACATGACAACCCTTTAATGTATGTTCTGTAATCCACAATCTGAAAGGGAAGAAAAAAGAAAGAGATAGAGAGAAAGGAAAAGAAATAAAGAACCTGCCATGGAGGCAGGCTGGGGAATGGGGGGAGGGAACTGGGGATGTTGGTGGTGGGAGATGGGCACTGGTGGAGGGATGGGTGCTAGAACACTGTATGACCAAAACCCAAATATGAACATCTTTGTAATTGTATATCTCACGGTGGTATAATAAAATACTTAAAAAATAAAAGACCCTAAAAAAACTTAACCTTAAGGAAAAATGTGCTGATAATTGTCAAAAGTGCTAATACCAACCTAGAACGGAGCATTAAATAACAGGCAAAAAAGATACACATGATAACCTCTAAGTGTATGTATTACAATCCACAATATGTAAGAGAAGGAAGAGAGAGAGAGAGAGAGAGAGAGAGAGAGAGAGAGAGAGAGAGAGAGAGAGAGAGAGAGATAAAGAATCTGCCATAGAGGTAGCTAGGGGAGGTGGGAGGGAATCAGGGATATTGGTGGTGGGAAATGGGCACTGGTGGAGGGATGGGTTCTGGAACACTGTAAGACCGAAACCCAAACATGAACATCTTTGTAATTGTATATCTCACGGTGGTGTAATAAAATATTTAAAAAATTAACCTTAAAAAGGATGAAACATTTATATACAAAAATAATCTACACATGGTTCTCCCATCAAAATTAGCTCAAAAAATTGGTCATGAACCTAAATGTTTAACACAAAACTATGAAGGTCTTAGAAAAATAAGAGTAGAAAATATATGACTAATGATTTTTCAGACAGAACACCAACTTTATGACCCATAAAATAAATCACTGAGAAGATGAATTTCATTTAAATGAAGAGAAATATTGCTCTGTGAAAAAACAAAGTGAAGAGAAGGAGAACACAAACACACTTTGAGGATATATCTGAAAAAGACATATCTTTGGTGTCTGGAATTCAGATAAGGGGTTTTATCCAAAACTCTACAAAGTAATCTTTGGCAATTTGAAGAAAACAAACAGCAGTATTTAAAAATGAGAAAAAGATCTAAATCCTCTCTTTCTAAAATGTAGGACTTAATTTTTTGGGCCACACCCAAGCACGGCTGAGGAACTATTCCTGGCCGTAAGCTTAGGGAAGCTCCTAGCAGTGTTTGGGGAACCCGGTTGTGCTGGGGACTGAACCCAGGCCTCCTGCAACGCGCAGCATGTGCTCAGTCCATTGAGCTGTCTCTCTAGCCAAAACCACTTGAAAGAAGACAGCAATGATGGGAAAATGTGATCAATAGGGAAATACAAAATAAAGCAACAGTGAGATATTGTACATACACACACACACACACCTATTAAAATGGCCATAATCCAAAACATTGACAACACTAAATGCCGGCAAGGATGGGGAACAGGAATTCTCATTTTTTAACTAGCAGGGATCCAAAACATGACTGTCACTTTGGAAACAGCCTGGCTGGTTTTTCTTATCTCCCCTTTCCTCCCCTTTCTTCCCCTCCCCTCCCTGCCCCTCCCTCCCTCCCTCCTTCCCTCCCTCCTTCCTCCCTCCCTCCCTCCTCTCTCTTCCTTCCTTCCTTCCTTCCTTCCTTCCTTCCTTCCTTCCTTCCTTCCTTCCTTCCTTCCTTCCTTCCTTCCTTCCTTCCTTCCTTCCTTCCTTCCTTCCTTCCTTCCTTCCTTCCTTCCTTCCCTTTCTCCTCCTCCCCCTTCTTCTCCCCTCCTCCCTCCTCTTCCCCTTCTCCTATTCTTCCTCTTCCTTCATATCCCACATATTAGAGCATGTTCCTTTCCCTCTGACTTTACTCAGCATAGTATTCTTCAGATCTATTCTCTTAGTAAATTTTATGACTTATATTTTTTTATGGCTGTGTAGTATTCCATTATATTTATATATCATAATTTCTTTATCCAGTCATCTGGTCTTGGGCACCTGGGCTGTTTCCTGATTTTGTTTGTTGTGAGTGAAGTGAGGTGTGGATTTTTTTTCTGCAGTGCTCTTGGGCCCTTGGAGGCATATACCAAGGAGTGGGATTGCTGGTTGTTATATGATTGCTGGTATGTTGGAAACTCAATTTTTAGTTTTATGGGGAATACCCTACTGTCTTCCAAAAGGGCAGGACAAGTTTGGATTCCAATACCAGTGAATGAGGGTCCCTTTTGCCTGCATCCTCACCAACACTGGTTGTTGTTATTCTCTTTGGTACTGTTCTTTATGCCAGTCTCTCTAGTACGAGGTAAGCTGTTCACTATTGTTCTGATTTGCACTCCCTTGGTGATTAGTGATGCAGAGTATTTTTTCACATGCCTGTTGACCATTTGTATTTCCTCTTTAATGAAGTTACTGTTCATCTCATCTCCCCATGTTTAGATAGGGTCAATTTTTTTTTCTTGTATAATTCTTCAAGTGTTTACATAGCTTGGATATTAACCCTTTGCAGGATAAGTGGTGGACCCAAATTATTTTTAATAGAACATAAACATTAGAGATGCCCAAGACAAGGTATTAAATTTTTTCTTTTCCACCCCCAAACCCCCCCAATGGAAGCAGTCTCCATACTATAACGTGAACTTCAAAGTTGCAGTGTTTTCTTTAGAAATTTTAATGGGGTTTGAGATAGAGGAAAAGAAACCTGCTGAAGCTTCTCCTTTGGGTATTTAATATGCTTTCACTTCTCCAATTGCAGAATAAGCTACAATGGTACTTGTTTGGCACTAGGCCAGGATAGTTCCAGCTGAGGTGGTTTGTGGGGTGATAAGGTTGGCTGGGAAATGTCCCTTCTCCGTTCCTTCCCCAGACTGCAAATGCCATTCTATGCCAGTGTGTTTCTGACTTCACTCCACAGTAACTTATTTTTTACATCTTTGTTTCAGTCATCCAGGATAAATGGTAATATAATGAGATAGACTTATCACCCTAGAAACAGAAAATACTTTGATGGGGGTGGGGATCTATATCCAGCTGTGCTTAAAGCTTCCTCTAAACTCAGAGATCAATCCTAGCCATACTCAGGGGACCATATGGGTTGCTGGGGATTGGATCTGGGTGGGGCACACACCCCAATTTAAAGGAAACCACCCAGCTATACATCCTTCCAGCACAGGATTTTATTTTAATTTTTAAAGGCACTACAGAATTAAGGAAGCATCTGAAAGGGACTAAGATTTTGGTCTTTCTAGTCCATTTCTCAGAGATGTTTTCATCAGATACACCAGATGTATCTAAAATGTACACTGAATTCCAAGAACCACGTTGCAAACCTGACTTTGCTGATAAAATCCAGTCCGTGGGAGTTAGAAACAGAGATGAACATTATAGACCAAGATCCCAGATAGACGGATGGCCTTGCTTCACCTGTTCAGAGAAGGCGCCAACTCAATTAAGCAGACAGGAAGTGGGTGTCTCCTGGGTTGGGCACCATCTTTCCCCCATGAAGCTTCTTTATATCCCACACGTGAGGCAGACCATCCTGTTCCTCTCCTGCTGACTTTAAAGTGTTACGTTGACAGAGGCGCAGCGCCCCTGCTGCTACGTGCACAGAGCCAGGAAAGGGGCTTGTAAAACTAAGTTTCCATGTGCTGCTCTAGGACCGCCAGACATTCTTATTACAGTCAGATACAGACTCTCGATTCTGAGTGAAGGACTCAGTGTCATTTCCAGCTTCAAGGAAGGCTGGCACTGCAGAGAGAAATCGAAGGGATCTGAGCAGAATGCGCGGCTACAGCTCATCACTTGAGAGAAAAGGAAAGCTGTGATCTGTGTGAAGCAACAGTTACTAGGTCTGTGAGTAACCTATTTTGAGAAGTATTTCTAGAGCCACAGATCCCTGCATTACCATTCCCAGGCACATTAAATGTGACTTTTGATCAGTGTTTCCCAAAGTGGTTGACCCTGCCACACTGCCCCAGCCGGAGTACTGAAATAGCCCCGGGTGTGGGGGGGCAGTGGTGGACTCTGGTACAAAGAGATGCATTTTATGTCTTTCTTTTTTTTTTTGGGGGTCACACCCAGCCATGCTCAGGGGTTACTCCTGGCTCTTTGCTCAGGAATTACTCCTGGTGGTGCTCGGGGACCATATGGGATGCCCGGATCCAACCAGGATAGGCCACTGTGCAAGACAAATGCCCTACCCGCTGTGCTGTTGCTCTGGCCCTGTGTTTGTTTCCTAAAATAGGTAGATTTCTAGGAAAGTGACAAGTGGTCTTTTTGTTTGTTTGTTTTCTTTGTGTTTTCTGGAGAGGTATCCCAAACGATAAGTTACAGATCTACTCTGTTAGGTTTCCAGGAAAGAAAGGGAATCCGCTTGGCAGAAAGAGTTCTGTAAGCGGAATTCATGTTCATGATATACTTTTTTTTTTTCCGTTTTCTTTTTCACATTGGAGGTTGAACCCAGACCTCACATATGCAAGGCAGGTGCTATGGAGCTGAATCACATCATTGGCGCACATGATCTTTATTTTTATAAATAATATGCCAGGAACAGGATTTACTTTTATCTGTGCAACAATTACATGAAGGGTTAAGATAGCTATTTACTAGGTCAATAACAGTTATCACAAATTTTATTTTGCTTTTTTAAAAAAGCCACACCAAGTAGTGCTCAGAGATAACTCCCAATTCTGTGCTCAGATATTGCCCCCAGCCAGCGCTCAGACAATAATTCCAGGGATCAGACCTGGCCCTCCTGCATGAAAAGCCTGTGCTTATTCCACTGAGCTATTCCTCTGACCTCACTTATCATAAAATTTACTGTATTTTTCAGCCATAATGGGGGAGAGTGGAAAAACATTTCAGGTCAGTTTCCCGAAATTAGGCTAACCTGAGTTAGGACTGCATACCAAGTGTTTACAAAGTTCCTATCACTGCAATAACCTTTAACACGTCATAAAGCGTAAAAATTCCATACATTAAAATACATTTCTTGGGGCCAGAGCGATAGCCCAGCGGTAGGGCGTTTGCCTTGCATGCGGCCGGCCTGTGCTGGCCCGGGTTCGATCCCTGGCATCCCATATGGTCCCCCAAGCACCGCCAGGAGTGGTTTCTGAGTGCAGAGCCAGGAGTAACCCCTGAGCATTGCCGGGTGTGACCCAAAAAAGCAAAAAAAAAAAAAAAAAACAAAAAAAAAAACATTTCTTGAATTTTATCTAAAGTAGATAAAATTATCTAAAAGGCTCAGCATAACATAATGAGTTGTGCACACACCCAATATAATTCAGATACAAGGCCTCTGTTGTAACCAAACTTGCATGTTATTGTGGAGCAGGGGTAGACAAATATGCATGACAATGGCTTCCTAGATACACTAGTTTCATTAATGTTTGCATCCAGACACAACAGGATTTCTTTAATGATACTAAAATAAAGATTTTACTTAGTCTTTTTCTGTTTGTTGCTTGGTTTGGGGGCCACACATAGCATTGTACGGGGTTATTCCTGGCTCTGAACTCAGGGATCACTCCTGGTGTCGCTCAGAAGACCCTCTGGGGTGCAAGGGATCAAACCCAGGTTGGCCTCATGCAAGGCAAGCTCCATACCTGCTAGACTATTTCTGCAGCGCTACTTATTTGGTCTTACAAAAAGAATATTGAGAAGCCAAAGGATTAGTACAGGGGTCAAGAGACTTTCTTTGTATTCAACTGACCCAGAGTCAAATCCCTGATTCCACAGATGGTGCTCAGGGTATTCCCTGTGTTCACTCCAAACACAAAACCAGGAACAACCCACAAACACGAAGAGGTGATTCCCTCCCTCCAAAAAGGATTTTTGATACATCGCCTCTTACTGTTACTAGAAAAACTCAAGCAGGAGAGAAGATCAGAGAACTTCAATACATCCCTTCTGTTCAGGAGGCCCGGTTCAATTCCCTCGCATTACATGGTTCCCTTAGCATTACATGGTTCCCTTAGCACTGCCAGGAATCGGTCCAAAGTGCTATTGTTGTTCCGCCAAAAGGAAGAAAAACCAAACCAAAAAGTCCACCACAAGTTCAATAAGGTCTTCTCTGCTGGAGGCTATTTTACAACAAATAATAAGATTTCCCTAGCATGAATTAGATCAATTACACAAAAATCGTATCAATCATTTGGCCTCATTTTTTGGATCTATCTATCTATCTATCTATCTATCTATCTATCTATCTATCTATCTATCTATCTATCTATCTATCTATCTATCTATCTATCTATCTATCAGCTATCCATCCATCCATCCATCCATCCATCCATCCATCTATCTTTAGGATAAAGACAAAAATGGCTGTCCAGTCCTGCTGAGAGGGACAGAACTGAATCACTTCAGAAAGGGCAGAATCTATTTATGTTACCCACTCAAAATTTTCCTCTCAGTATTTATTTTTTAGATGAAGTGAACTTTCAGCATTTACATTTCCATCAAGCTCCACTTTGGCCAAGAATCAGCTAAATATTCATGTAGGTGGGTCAGGCTTTATTCCAAAGCAGCCAGTGCCCTTCTGTGCCTGGGAAAGAAATGCTGGCATCATAGGGGCACCTCCTTCGAACGTCCTTGAGAACTGGCCTAGAAGGTGGAGCAAGTTAGGAAGAAGCTATGAGGGGCTGTGTGCTCACTGGCTGGGGCAGGCGAGTCTCTGGGTAGGAGTCCTGGAAGCTGAAATGTTGCTTCACTCACCTAAGCACTGTGGAGCTGTTTACTAGCTGCCAGGAGCAGGGTGGGCTTCAGAGCTTGCACTGATTGGAAAGCCCTCCCGCCATCTTCCTGAAATAGAACAGTGTGTTGGAACAGGATCAGGCTGCCTGAGATAATGAAATTCAAATGAAGCGCATGTTCAGGCTGTTGCTCTTTCCCTCCCGGAGTGCTCTCAGTAATGTGTCCTTTGTCACTGTGAACAACCTGTATAAGGTGCCATCTGTGACGTGTGTCCTCGAGGCCTCCTGAGAGAGCAGCCTACGGGAGCTGAGCTAACCTCGGAGAAACCATCAGCTGGACTGCTATGAGATCCCTGCCACCTCCGTGTGGCTTTCATTTTCAGTTACAGTCATCTCTGCAACAAAAGGAAGACCAGAATTTTGGCTCTCAAGCCAAATAACATCATAGTAGGACTTATCTGGGGGGAGAGAGGTGGGCTTGGATCACAAAAAGCAGTGTTCAGGGGCTATGCCCAGCTCAGTGCTCAAGGAATCATATACTGCCCAGAGATTGAATCAGGGTCTCCTACATGCAAAGCATATGCTTGGTCCATTAGCAAATTGGGCCAACGTAAAGTTGGTGATCTTCAATTTGTCACTGTCACTGTCACTGTCTTCCCGTTCATCATCGATTTGCTCTAGCGGGCCCCAGTAACATCTCCATATGTCCTGTCTCATGCTAGTAGAGCCCAAGGCATCTGCTTGCTCCAGGAACATAAAGAGCCTCAATCCATTCTGGAATGAGGTCTATAATTGTTACTGGTATTTGGCATATATATCAAATACAACACGGGTAGCTTGCCAGGTTCTGCCGTGCAGGTAGCATACTCTTGTAGGCATCTCTAAGTCCAGCATTTATTGATGAACAGCGCCGCGCAAGCGGCCGAGCAAGCTGGGCACTGATAGGCTGGTCTGCTGGGTGGAGTTCTGATGAGAGAGAAGTCCGGATGTGGAAAATGGAGGCCCTCATGGAGTGGGGGACGTCTGGCTTGTTACGAGGCTCTGCTGGAGTGGTGGGCCAGGGCTAGAACCCACCATCCCTCCCGGGCGCCTCGTGAGCAGCTGGTCACAGGGAGAGCCAGTAGCAGCTCTGCCCCCATGTCTGCGAGTCTCTGGACCAGCATACCTGGGCCGGATTTAAGAAAGACTGCTGCAGGGTGGAACTCGATGAGCTGGGCGCTGATAGGCTGGTCTGCTGAGTGGAGGTCTGACGAGAGAGAAGTCGGATGTGGAAAATGGAGGCCCTCATGGAGTGGCGGGTTGTCTGGCTTGTTACGAGGCTCTGCCGGGTGGTGGGCCAGGGCTAGAACCCACCATCCCTCCCGGGCACCTCGTGAGCGGCTGGTCACAGGGAGAGCCAGTAGCAGCTCTGCCCCATGTCTGCGAGTCTCTCTGCAATCTTCAATTTAGGGTTGTAATAACATATGGATACTAAAACCCCAACAATATGAATGATTTGATACTTGGATGTTTAGTTTATATATAAATTAATGCCCCAAAAAATACAAAAAGGGGATTGTTTTTTAATTATAGACTATGTAACATGGTAATGTTGAAGAGAAAGTTTATGGCACTGATGTCCAAAGTGACCGCATGTCACCACTAACAAGCACTCACAGTCTTCCACCACTGTCCTGTTACTGTTTAGTTTGATCGTCATTCCCTCCCCATCAAAGAAAATTTCGGAGAAAAAAAATTAATCTCTCTGTGGGCATCTTTAAGATAGAAAAGGCTCCTCCTTTTCGTAAGATAAGCATTGCCACCACTTCAATATTGATTGAGAAGATGCTCTGACTTCCAGCGGATCAGGAGACAAAATGGAGCACAAGGCTCTCTTCCCTCCAGGATTCACAGTCCAAGGAAATTCTTACGCAGTTACATTTTTATCTCCATTCTAACTGGCCAGAAAGTAAAGGAGAAGAGATTGAGCAATGAAACCCTCAACAACACACACACACAGTTAGGTGAGGTTGAGAAGGGAACTGGGAAAGAATCAGACTTTGCTCAGATAGGAGCTACCCTGTGTGAGAGTGAATCATGCGCCCCCACTGAGATGCCCACATCTTAATCCCCAGAACCCGTTCCCTATCTCCCCGCAGATGAGACTTTGCAGATCTAAATAAAGATTTTGCAATGGCCCTGGAGAAGCTAGACAGCCCAGTCTCATCACAAGAATGTTTCTGAGAGGCTAGAGGGTCAAGAGAGCAAGAGATGGTGATAGAGATAAAAAGTTGTTATGCTGCCGGCTTTGCAGCAAGAGGAAGAGGTCACGTGTCAAACACTGTGAAGGATCTCTATAGATCAGAAGGCTAAGAAACAGAATCTCCCCTAAAAGAATGCGATCCCTGATGCACTGTATCTGTCTAATATCCAGAGCTCTAAGATGATAGATTTGAATTCCTAAAGCCACTAGTGTTCATTATAGCAATGGTAGTAAACTCTACAGACCCTGAATCGAAGGTTAAGAGTAGTTCCTGGTACAGGGATCCCAGCAAGGATCTTTGCGAGTCTGAGAGTTTTTAGTGCCTGCCCCTTTGAAAGGGCGGATTGATCTCCTATATCCTTTGAAATGCCACCGCTTCATGCTAATTAACTTCCAAATATCACGCAAAGAGTCGTCTGCTCTGTCACAGAGCTTTGGCCTACTGCTCCCTTCCTCATAGTTTCCAGCTTGTTGCCCTCATTTTTCTCCACCTGCTCTGAGACGCTTTCCTTGGCCAATCTGAACTGTACTTTCAGTCCCACATGTCTTGCTTTCTTTGCTTCTCTATGTTCCCCACTACCTGGAGTATTTATGTATTATCTACCTCCATGCCAGGATGTAAGCGTTAGGCTTTGTTTATGGCTGTATCAATCCCAAAGTTGTGCAAACATGTAATACTGCAGTGGCTTATAGTGTTGGCCTTGCCTCTCTTTCTCCGAATTTTAAAAATATGAGTTTTAGACCTTTCCTTGTCTTTGGGTATAAGAGCTTCAAACAACTGGGGAACTGAGACAAAGAAATGGCAACTTCCATGAAAAATAATTTCCTAATAAGGGAACCGGAAGGTACAACAGTTAGGGTACAAGTCAGACATGGGTTCAATTCCCAGTACCACATGGTCACCCATGCATCAGTGGTATAGCACTGCAAAGGAGTCCAGGGAGCCCAGCTACCCAAAACCCCAGTGACACTATGTCCTTGAACTCTTGAATTAAGCTTTTACCTGAACAACGAGGAATTTCCAATGGGGCCCAGAGGCCTTCTAAATAGTGTCAGATAGGAGAGAGACAGACAGACAGACAGACAGACAGACACAGACACAGAGAGAGACAGAGCGAGGAGAGAAAGAGAGAGAATATTTAAAAAGATATTTTCACTTTCTAGAAAAAATGTTTCCATTGCAAATATACCTTTTACCTTTTAACAATAGACTATGTTGCATTGAAATAACTGTTATGTTGAATTATTAAAAGTGCAATAGCCTTCCTGTGCCTCTATGTGCGCATGTGTGAATCTACACACAGTTCATAGTCTGTGTTATCCAACTATACATAGGACTCGTGAAATATTATCTAATGATAAAGCCTATAACAATGGCTCAAAATGTGATGAACTGGGCAGAATAGATTTTGCTAAAATATAGTAATTTTTTTTGCGTCACACCTGGAGGTGCTCAGGGCCTTTCCTGGCTCTGTGCTTAGGGATCACTCCTGGTGGGGCTTGAGGGCCCAGGTGTGGTGCTGGGATCCAATCCAGGTGAGCTGTGTGTTAGGCAAGTGCCCTATACTCTGTACTGTGTATCCAACCCTATACAAGATATTAATGGTAGTTTTATAGTTTGTGAATTTTACTTCAATTAAAAAATATATGGAACAAGGGACCGGAGCAATAGAGCAGAAAGTAGAGTGCTTGCCTTGCATGCAGCAGACCAGGGTTTGATCCCAGGGACCACATATGGTCCTATGAGCCCTGCCAGGTGTGATCCCTGGAGGATAAGCCAAGTGTAAGCACTGAGCACCACTCCGTGTCTCCAAAACCATCCCACCTAATATATATATATATATATATATATATATATATATATATATATATATATATATATATATATATATATATATACTTTTGAATTCTCCAAAGCTTCCCATGTGAGAGCAGGGCATATTGCCAGTGGCTAAGTTCTCAATAAATATTCCTAAAACTAAATGGTCAAAAATGTTCCTATCCAGTACAATTTTTTTTTCTGTTTGGGTCATACCTAGCAGTGCTCAGGAATTCACTCCTGCCCCGAGTTCTGAGATCACTCCTGGAGGGGCTCAGGGCACCATCTGGGGTGCAAGGGGATCTAACCCAGGTCACCGTAAAGTGCTCTGAGCACTGTACTACCTTTCCAACCTTTAATTTTTTCTAACTAATCACTGTTAGTCTCGGCCAAGTTAGCTGAATAAGGTAGGGTATCAAACTGAATTATGCCATCTTTGTTTTGCAAATAACTACAAAGTAATAAACTGGTGCCAGGAACTCACATTTCTCTGTGTCTTAAGCCTGTTCTTCAAACACTCCAGTCCCAATTCTTATCAGTCGAAATGTCATATTCGTTTGAAGGTTCCCCCTAATTTGACAAGCAGTTTCCTCCCAGCCTTCTACCTCTGCTTTCATAGATTATCTAAGCACTTTAAGTTCAGACTCTAACTTAAAGTTCAGACTCTAACTTATCTATCTCTTTACACTGGTTAAGTCCAAATACACTAGGAAGTCCAAATGATCCAAATAACTTAGGAAGAAGCATCAGATCAGTTATAGAAATACTTACAAAGACTTACCAGATCACAGAAAGAACTAATCAACAATAACATAGAAATACTTACAAAGGCTTACCAACAAAAAAGAACTAATCAACAACAACAACAACAAAATAATAAGAAGGTTTTGGTCTGGCTTGGAAGATAATTCTAATATCAGATGTGCAACTTAGTTTATAGTAATATCAACTTTCTGAAATGAATACAGACCCAATCAGCATCTTAAAAAAAACCGGTAGTGTGAAACCTAAAATCAGTTAAATTCCATTCCCTTCCTTCCCTTAACTGACGTGGCTTATACATTCTTTGGGGGGGGGTAAGCGGTGTGCATAGAACAATCAGGCAGATGTTTCTTAAAGCAAAGTTTTTCAGAAGAAACATAAGCTAACTTGTTCTCCATAAGGGTAAACAACAGGTCTTTATCATGAAGAAAGAAATAGCTTAATATTTTATTTGTAATCAGGCTGCCATTGCAATTCTGCCAGACCTTTCTTATCTCATGGGAATATCCTCAGATAACAATGCAGTTTTGTGCTGAATTTCAAACAAATCTGGGTCACTGTAGGATTGTCAGGGGTGGGGACATTCATGTAATTATGTCCCTTCATTCTCCTGTCATCAAAATAAGATAAAATCCTAAGCATTTTTCTTTGACCTCAGGTCCTTTCTTTGAAACTTGAGGCAACAGGAAATGTGAAGTGTTTGAGCAAATCAAAATGAGGGAAAAAAATTATCCTGTTATCCTGCAACTATACCAAACTGGTAAGAGGTGATTTTATAAAGCTCTCCGGACAAATCTCCTGGACTTTGTAACCTGGTGCCATTTGGAGCGCCCAGTGCTGGGAACAGAATCCACATGACCATAACAGGCGCTTTCCTGCTCCTTGTTCCACAGTTCTAATCATCATGGTTCTTATCACTTCCTGGCATTCTAATATATGCACATTTATTTATCTGTTTGTTGTCTGTTTGTTCCAGCAGACGGTGAATTCCCTGGGAAGATGGGACTTGATATATTCCTCACTCCTGTGTTCTCAGCAGGAACAAGAACACTAACAGGATTAATCCTTCCTTGCCAATTATGTCTCTCATCTGAATTAAATTCTAAAACTGTGGTCACTGAGGAAGAGAAGAAAGAGGTATGCTGAACTAATTCAATCCAATACACTTCCCTGGGTCATTTACAATAACTGCAAGATTCACAGACAGGTGAAAGGAAAGTTCTTGAAACATATCGATAGGATGTACAGGAAGGAATGCAATGTGCCTTTTATCTCTTTACTCCAGGTAAAGCTGAAATCAATAGGTAACAAAGATTTATTTGATGAATTATCAACTATTTGAATGAATTGGTCAATTTGCAATCCAGTTTAAACTGAGTCACCAAGTAAAATTTTGCTGTATCTTAAACACAAGTCTGACACAAAAATCATACTAGCCCATTTATTATATGGGTTGTGGCTGTATTATTTAATTTTCTATTTCTTTTTTTTTTGCAACAGGGGATTGTTGGATGACAGGCCTAGCTAGCTTGGGAGCTTTTCTGTTTCATCCACTCACAGCTTAAACTATTTACATGTTCTTAAGCCAGGGTTAATACTAATGAGATCTCTCTTCTATGTAAACACTGATGGAGGGTGTGGCAGTTACAGAAGTCACCTTGATTATGAATGACTAACTTCTGACTTATCATTATACATCTACTAAGACTTCTATGTTATCTAGATTGGGCACAGCTCCTCTTTATACCCACTGCACCCAGCGTAGGACAGTTAGAATTTACCAGGAGTCTACCACCCTAGCTACGTTGAGACTATCGTTTAAAATTATAGGAAGGATCATACTAGTTTGCTCTCAATCAGGCTAGTGTGACCCTTTCAGTATACAGAGAACAAGATACTCAGAATCACCCTGGTGCAGATAACAAATAAGAAGGATCTTGTGGGTACCATCTAGATTACATAAAGTCCATGAAATTAAGATGTATTGCATTATACCAGCCTCCCTCTCTCTCTCTCTCTCTCTCTCTCTCTCTCTCTCTCTCTCTCTCTCTCTCTCTCTCTCTTTCTCTCTCTCCAGTGTTTTACATAAGAGATAATCTCCGAAGAAGGGATTAGTCCTTGGCATAATCATTTGTTTAGACCTGCAGTAGGGTGTGGCACCACTCTTCTAGAAGCTGTTTAGGGACAGGCTCTCTCTGAAGTTAGGATTACTTTTGGGTATATAAGGGGACTGACTTGTTGTTTGCTTTGCTGCGGCCCATGCCGGCCTGGGTTCGATCCCGGCATTCCATATGGTCCCCTGAGCAATGCCAGGAGTAATTCCTGAGTGCAGAGCCAGGAGTAACCCCTGAGCATCGCGGGTGTGACCCAAAATGAAAAAAAAATATAAAAATAAAAATAAAGGGGACTGACTTGAGGTACTGCTCTCTCTTTGGTGGGAATTCTCTCTGGTAGGATCTCTGTTTGGTGAGACTCCTCTCTGGTTGGGTCCCCTTTGGTGGGACTCCTTTCTGGGAGGACCCTCTTTGGTAGGACCCTCTCTGGTGGGATCCACTTTAGTAGGACTCTCTCTCTCTGGTGGGAGCCTCTTTGGTAGGAGACTCATTTATGGTCTAAGTTCTGACCATAGACTCGTTTATGGTCTAAGTTCTGACCAGAGCTAATGTCTTCCATTATATTGGATTGTTGTGGTATATGTATATGTATATATATATATATATATATACACACATATATATACATATATATAATATAAATGTGCATATATATTTATATCATGCAAATAAAGGCAGTCATTCTATATCTCTTTTTCCTTCTGACCTGATGGAATGATTTTTTTTTTTGCTTTTTTTTTGGGTCACACCCAGCAATGCTCAGGGGTTACTCCTGGCTCTGCACTCAGGAATTACTCCTGGCGGTGCTCGGGGGACCATATGGGATGCCAGGGATCGAACCGGGTCGGCACAGGCTGGTTGCGTGCAAGGCAAACGCCCTACCCACTGGGCTATCCCTCCAGCCCCTGATGGAATGATTTGAAGCTCTTTATGATCCTGGAGCAAGGAGGTGCCCTTGGGCTCTACTAGCATGAGACAGGTCATATGGAGATGTTACTGGTGCCCGCTCGAGCAAATCGATGATGAGCGGGAAGACAGTGATACAGTGATACAGTGATTCCTTCTGGTTAATTTCACTCAACATGATCCTCTCCTGGACAGACATGGGGCAGAGCTGCTATTGGCTCTCCCTGTGTTCAGCTGCTCATGAGGCGCCGGGAGGGGTGGCAGGTTCTAGCCCTGGCCTGCCACCCCAGCAGAGCCTCACAACAAGCCAGACGACCCCCACTCCATGAGGGCCTCCATTTTCCACACCCGGACTTCCCCCTCATCAGAACTCCACCCAGCACACCAGCCTATCACAGCCTGGCTCATTGAGATCCACCCTGCTGCAGTCTTTTTTTAATCTGGCCCAGGTATGCTGATCCAGAGACAGACATGGGGCAGAGCTGCTACTGGCTTTCCCTGTGCCCAGCTGCTCATGAGGAGCCCAGGAGGGGTGGCAGGTTCTAGCCCTGGCCTGCCACCCCAGCAGAGCCTCACAACAAGCCAGATGACCCCCACTCCATGAGTGCCTCCATTTTCCACACCCAGACTTCCCCCTCATCAGAACTCCACCCAGCACACCAGCCTATCACGGCCATGCGGTTCATCAATAAATGCTGGATGTTGAGATGACTACAAGAGTATGCTACCCGCACGGCAGAGCCTGGCAGGCTACCCGTGTCGTATTTGATATGCCAGATACCAGTAACAATTATAGACCTCATTCCCATGACCTGATGGAATGGTTTGAGCTCTTTATGTTCCTGGAGCAAGCAGGTTCCCTTGGGCTCTACTTGCATGAGACAGGTCATATGGAGATGTTACCGGTGCCCACTCGAGCAAATCGATGATGAGCGGGAAGACAGTGATACAGTGATACAGTGATGATCCTCTCCATGTCCATCCATTTATAGGCAAATTTCATAACTTCATTTTGCCTAACATGACAGACATGGGGGCAGAGCTGCTACTTGCTCTCCCTGTGCCCAACCGCTCAAGGAGCCCAGGAGAGATGGCGGGTTCTAGCCCTGGCCCGCCAGCCCAGCAGAGCCTTGCAACAAGCCAGACGACCTCCCACTCCATGAGGGCCTCCATTTTCCACATCCGGACTTCTCTCTCGGTCAGAACTCCACCTAGCAGACCAGCCTATCACAGCAGCCACACGGTTCATCATTAAATGCTGGACTTAGAGATGGCTGCAAGAGTATGGTACCTGCGGCAGAGCCTGGCAAGCTACCCGTGTTGTATTTGATATGCCAAATACCAGTAACAATTATAGACCTCATTCCGGAATGGATTGTGGCTCTTTATGTTCCTGGAGCAAGCAGATGCCCTTGGGCTCTACTAGCATGAGACAGAACATATGGAGATGTTGCTGGGGCCCGCTCGAGCAAATCGATGAACAATGGGAAGACAGTGATACAGTGATACAGTGATTTTGCCTAACAGCTGCATAGTATTCCATTGTGTAGATGTACCACAGTTTCTTTATCCAGTCATCAGTTCTTGGGCATACTGGTTGTTTCCAGATTTGACTATTATGAATAGTGCTGCTATGAAAATAAAAGTGCAGATGGTACTTCTGTTGTATGCTTTTGGCTTTCCAGGGTATATTCCCAGGAGTGGTAAGGCTGGGTCAAATGGGAGCTCAATTTCCTAGTCTTTGGAGGAATGTCCATATCGTTTTCCAAAAAGGCTGTACCAGTTGACATTCCACCAACAATGGATGACAGTCCCTTTCTCCCCCCCCCATCCATGCCAGCATTTGTTGTCCTTGCTCTTTTGGAAATGTGTCAGTCTCTGTAGTGTGAGATGATATCTCATTGTGGTTTTGATCTGCATCTCTCTAATGATTAATGATGATGAGCATTTTCATATGCCTTTTGGCCATTCGAATTTCTTCCTTGTCAAAGTTTCCATTCATTTCTTTTCCCCATTTTTGATGGGGTTGGCTGTTTTTTCTTATAAAGTTCTTCCAGTGTCTGATATATCCTGGATATTACCCCTTATCAGATGGGTATTGGGTGAATATTCTTTCCCATTCTGTGGACTGTCTATGTATCTTGGTCACTGTTTCCTTTGAGGTGCAGAAGCTTTTTAGTTTCATGTTGTGATTCTGCATTTCTCATACCCACAATTGTGTACAACTCCTGGGTCCAGGGCAAAATCAGCTCTGACTTCCTTTCAGTCTGTGCCTTTACACAGAAGTACACAATAACTGAGACAGAAGTACACAATAACTGAGACCATTTCAGAAAGGCCTTGCCTGATCTCATGTGCCTTTGGGAGGCGGAGTCCTTACTTCGGTTTTGGCACTCCTCAAAGGCAGTTTGAAAACAATGCCCTGCCTCAGACATCCATTGAGCACAACAACCTACCATGTAAATAAACTGCTTCCTATGACATGGAAAATGACTGGCGAGCTATTATTCCCGACTTGATCATTTTACCCATAAACCTCAATCTACTTCCCACACAGGAAAAGAGAACAAAAACTCATTCAAATGTAATAATATTTCATGGGAATTAATCATTACAATCGACTCTTCATTCTAAGAATTAACAAGATTTCATAACTGCATTTGATTAGTAAAACAAATACAATGACAGTTTCTCTTGGAACAGATGGAAGTGACTTCAGCAGGCAGGACCTTCAAACTTTCATTCTGAGGTCTCATGGGGTTGAGATCCTCGTCATTCAGACCTGAGATGGACCCTATCTGGAATATGTAGGGATTTCTTGCAGGAGTATATAGAATTCCCTTCTGGTTAACAGTATAATATATATCTGCTTTCCTATTAATTTATAACAGCAGAATTTATTGGCCTTTAAAATCTTTCTAGGGCCCGAGCGATAGCACAGAGTCTAGGGCGTTTGCCTCGTGTGCAGCTGACCGGTGTTTGATCCTCGGCATCCCATATGGTACCCTGAGCACTGCCAGGGTAATTCCTGAGCGAAGAGCCAGGAGTAACCCCTGAGCATCGCCGGGTGTGGCGCAAAAAAAAAAAAAATCTTTCTAAAAGCTTTGCAAACTGATGAAATCAACTAACTTGATCACTTGAATCCCGTTATTCATCGATTTGCTCGGCGGGCACCAGTAACATTTCTATTGGACCCTATCACGTGCCAATGTAGCCCAATGGCATCTGGTTGATTCAGGAATATGAAGAGCCTCAAACCGTTCCTTCAGGGTCTTTACAAGGAAGTCTGATCATCTTGTAGGTGGGCGGCCACGTGATCTTTTGACATCCCGTGGGATCCAGTCTGTAACAGCTCTAGTCCAGTGGTTGTCTCCAAATCGCATTACATGTCCAGCCCATCTGATTTTTTGATGCCTTGGCAAACGAGATAGCATCCCTGATTCAACTAAATCTCAAACAAATCAACTAAATCTCAAACAAAATATAAGCGTATAAAGTAAAACATACACTCCCCATTTATTCCCCCCATAAATTTAGAGTGTTAATAGCTTGGGATAGAGTCTTTCTAGACATTGCTAACAAATAGATATTTCTATTATATGAAACCAAGATTACATGCTGTAATCATGTTAACTTAAACAACAGCTCAGAATTATTTCTCTCTCACCTGGATATTATGACTAAGCTTTCCCCTAACCTTGTCCCCTATCCAAATATTAAGACTAACAGGTAATTGAAGCATAGGGACCCATGTATTCCTCAGGGCTAAATTTCACTTGCTTCATTTCCTTGATCAGATTCTCCTTGAGAAAAAAATGTTCTTAGATCTATGGTACTTCTTTCTTCAGTAGATCTCAAACTCTATATACTTGTTACCATAATTATTACAAGTTCTATCTTGTCCTACAAGGAACTCCCCCACAAAAATAGATACCTTAAAATGATACAGTCAGTGGTGGGAGCAATAGTACAGTGGGCAGGGAGGGCATTTGCCCTGCACCCTGCTGATCCAGATATAATCCTATATGGTTCTCCAAGCACCTCTAAGAGTAATGCCTGAGTGTGGAGGCAGGAACAACACCTGACAAAAGCTAGGTGTGGCCCCAAACCCCCAAAATGATAAATTCTAGGTGTTGGAGAGCTAATACAGGGTTGGCTCAGGCCTTCCATACGGTCAACACCAGTCGGAACTCTAATGGCACATCACTTGTCACTTCCCGTTGTTCATCAATTTGCTCGGCGGGCGCCAGTAACGTCTCCATTCCTTGGGAATGAGGTCCATTATTGTTACTGTTTTGGCATATCAGATACACCACGGGTAGATTGCCAGGCTCTGCCATGGCTCTTGGTTCATCCCAGGGGGCCCAGTCTTTTTTTTCTATGTCAGACCATCAACCATCCAGGGCCCAGGGGCAGACCCTGGGTGTAGACAAGCCTGTCTCCTGTCTGCCACCTGCTGACAGGGGAAATATGTGATTTAAAAAATTGGTGTTTTTTTTTAGGTTTGGGTGAGGGGGTTGGACCACACTTGGCAATGCTTGGGGAATACTCCTGACTCTGCATTGAGGAATTACTCCTGATAGTGCTTGTGGAACCAAATGGGATGCCGGGATCCAACCCAGGCTGGCCACATGCAAGGTAAAAGCCCTACCTGCTGTGCTGTTCTCTGGTCCCAAACTCTGTAAGCTTAACGAGTGCTGGGGAGACAGCTGAGCACGCCGTGGCATGTACTTAATGTGTGCTGGGGCCTGACTTCAGTCCAGCACCACAGGGCCCTGAGCGCTGTTGGCTCTGCCTCATCAGAGCCAACAGCGCTGATGGCACATGGTCCCCTGAATACCTGCAGGAGTAGCACTAGAGGCCCATGAGCACTGCCAGGGTGGCTGGGGTAATCCCCAGAACTTCTGGGCCCCAATGCACCATATTCTGGGACCACTGCATTGAATCATTGGTTTGATAGACCAGAAATCACTGGAAAGAGTCTCATAGCAAATCCACCCCCACCATTACCACCAAAAAAAAAAAAAAAAAACCCCTTCTAAATTCAGTTCCATGGCAGTAAAACAGGAGAAAAGAAGATCAAGACCCACCAGGACTAATCCCTACTCTGTAAGGATATTACCAACCTCACCAACTAGGCAACTGTGTTTTGTATTCTTGTGTCATCTATCCACATATCCCTTACATTAACCTTTTCTCCTTAAAAGAAACTACATTATGAAAATGCATAAATACTGTATATGCTACCCAGAATATCCTATGGACAGGAACTACATTGTTGGCTTCTGCTGATCAAGCTGTGGTGTGCCTGCTTTGTGCTAGTCACCATGAAAACCACAGGGTGTAATCCCAGTCTGTTCTTGGAAACCAGGTTGAGTGCAGGGAATGACGTACCATGTGCTGTAGTAAAGAGGAGTTTCCTGATATGGCCCATGAGCCAGATGCTCTATAAGACAAACAGGGATCTACCAGGTAACCACAGGAGAAGCAATGGTGGATAAGATGAGCATGTATCATGCAAAAAAGAGAAGCAAGGTCAACTAGTCCTGGAGATGAGATGAAGAGCTGGGATTGAGGACAAGTATTATATGGCAGAGGGACACACTTGGCAGTGAAGTGAACAAGAGCCTTGAGTGAGATTCTGAGTTGTAAGCACAGCCTGAGGATTTTCAAATGGGATGATGGGGTATCTTTAAAGATGTTACCTGATTATGTAGAATACAGAATACCTGATTATACAGAAAAACAAGATTGCACTGTGACTTTATTCAAATCAATGTAGAATACTTATGAGTTTCAGCCATATAGGTGAATCACTAGGAAAACTAGGGCCCTTTCTTGGGGTCTGTTACCATTATTTTGCGCCAAAGGATAACAATGCAGGTTACTTGACTTCACTGGTGGTAAAAAAAAAACAATTCAAGAAAAGGAAGAAATGCAAAGTAATTAACAGTGAATTACAGAGAAAAACAGGGCAATGCCAGTTTGGAGACATAATATCAGACTTGGAATTCTTACAGTAGACTGAAGGTGGGACCTCAAGAACACAGGGGAGGCAGCTCTGGAGAGCAAATGAGCTACCATTTGTGAATACTGAAAATTCATGACTTTACAGCTATACTTCTGGATGATCTGCCTATATCTTAAGTCAGGAACTTCATTCTCCTATTTTGACACTGACTTCTGCACCGTTCCAAATGGGAGCATATATTCTCTTTGAGAAGGCTGGTAAAGACGACAAAAGTCAGTTGCAATTTAAAAAGAAGTCTCTTGCAAAATATCAACTGCACTCTGGTGTTGGTGACTGAACATGGAACACAGCTGTCACTTTCTGATTCCTGTGCTTCTCCTGGGCAAGGGACAGAAATGAAAGCAAGATGCCACCCTTTGTATTGGAGGACCTCAGAGGGTTAAGGGTACATGAAATTTCAGGTCTGGTCTCCTGAGTCTTCTTTATAACCAGCTCCCATCACACCAAATCAAACAAAATAAAACCTTTTCACATCTCCAATGCCTTGTCGTCGGTTTCATGAACTATAGCATCTAACTGTGGCATCTTGTTTGTTCAAATTCCCTGTCCACTGCCCCAGAACTGGGCTTAGACTTCCATACTCCATCTCCATAGGAAATATCTGGGTTTTCTTTTTTTTTTCTTTTTGGGTCACACCCAGCAATGCTCAGGGGTTACTCCTGGCTCTGCATTCAGGAATTACTCCTGGTGGTGCTCAGGGGACCATATGGGATCCTGGGGATCGAACCAGGGTCAGCCACATGCAAGGCAACGCCCTACCCGCTGGACCATCGCTCCAGCCCCATATCTGGGTTTTCTTTTTCTTTTTCTTGTTTTTTTTTTTTTACCTGGGAGAGGCGTGAGCGCAGTCCCCCACTACCTCAAATTATGCAGTCGAGTTTCCCACATTTGGGGGAAATCGCGGGGGTCAGCGCATCTGGAGTGCAATGGATAAGCCTTGCCCTGGGGAAAGCACCTTCGTGATCATGGTATCTTCCCTGCCAGGTAAGTATCTGGGTTTCTTAACTCTCCTGTTCTCATTCTTTCTTTGAGGATTTGTGTAGTGACTCTTCTCATCTGCTCCCTACCTGCTATGTGGCGTCACATGCTTGGCCCATAATTACGAGTCTTGACCAGTCTTTAAAGCTGATTCCCAGATACTGATCACCTTATTGCACATCATAGCAACTTGAGATAGAGGATGGGGGAGGCTGTGTTTCATGGAGAATTTGACAAAAAAGGACCCCTTGGCTGTCCTCCACTGAGAGAGTGTTAGTGACCAGGTCAGATGGAAGCAGACTGCCCTTAATTTATCTCATGCAATTTATTAAAGCATAAGTTGTGTTTGGCTTTATCTGCTGCATAGGTCAGAAATAACAGTATAGGGGATAAGGCGCTTGCCTTTCATGCAGATGACCCCAGTTCAATACTCAGGATCATTGATGGTATGGCTAAGGGGATGGCCACAAAACAAAACAAAACAAAACAAAGCAAAACAAAACAAAACAAGAAAGTCAATGGGAATCAGATTTTGCATGGCTCATTCCTATGAATGACCAAATGGCCAAAACACATTCAACCAGACAAGCTTTCTATGTCAATGCAATGTTTTCCATGTGCAGTTAAACTGTTCATGAGGTTCTAAAATACACACACACAAATACTTGTGGGTCTTAGTTTTTACCTGTAAAAGAAGAACTGATCCTTTGAAATGTATCTATAATTCAACAGAGAATTGTGAGACACAAACTAAGTTTGTAAGCATGTTCTAAGTTTGAAAAGGACATTATTAAAGAATGTACAGTTTGCCTTAAAAAGAAGCCACTTATTTCTAGCCCTGCAACATGGTTTTGTGGGACCTGATTCTGTTTTAAAAATAACTCAGGCGACCACAAGTACATTAGGAGTTTTGTAGTCTTCGGGCTGCATCAAAACCTTCCCTGAAACTGTGGGGAACAAAGCTCGTGTCTGTTAGCATGAGAGACACCTTTGTTTATATGGAGTTAGAGTTGTGGCAAAAACTGACACAAGCCAGGAAATTTCAAAGCTAATAGTAGTGCTTGTAAGCTAAAGGGCTTCTGGTTTCCCACAAACTCTGGATTTTACAGACCGAGTTGGTTTTCCTTTTCAATTCTCTGGCTTTTGTCAACTAAAGTCATACTCACACAGTTATTTAAACAAATGTCTTTGAACTTCCTTAATTTAAGAAGTGACCCAAAGGTTAATGAATGTTGTAACATGCTTATTGTTTGGGCTAAGAATTTAGCTGCACTTATTGACATACGTTCTGTAAGTCCCACAGGCAGGTATGAAAGGGGCTATACACACTGACGTCTGGCCCTGGAAGCCTAAGGCATTTTCCCTAGCCCAGGTCCACCACCACACTGACCACTCTCAAAAGTCAGGACTGGCAATCTTTCCCTTTATGGTCTGATCAAAAATTCCCTAATTTGGGGGCTGGAGCGATAGCACAGTGTGTAGGGCTGTTGCCTTGCATGCAGCCGACCCGGGTTTGATCCCCGGCATCCCATATGGTTTTCCAAGCACTGCCAGGAGTAATTCCTGAGCGAAGAGCTAGGAGTAACCCCTGAGCATCGCTGGGTGTGGCCCAAAAAGAAAAAAAATCCTAATTTGTGGGAAATTGTCCGTCTGACAAAAATCCCAAGGTCTAAATAATGCTCTGGGTGAAACAAGTTTAGATAAAGGGTACATGCACTTAGGCAAGAGTAGAATACTTTGGGGGGGAGCAAATGTGTGCCCAGGAAAGAACAGAACAAACCAGTTCTCTCCTTAGAGAGAAAGGGCAACAAGGGAAGAACAGAATAGGAAATGGTCACAACTTTCTATTTTAAGGGTGACTACTGGTACGTGAAATATCCCAGCCTCTGCTTTTAAGGTACCCATTGAATTTTGATGTACTTAAAAACTGTCCTTACAGTCTGTTTATTTAAACAGTGGCTCACATGTTGGAAACAAAGATGAGGGAGACAACTATATATAAAATATATGTGTATATATATGTGTGTGTGTGTATATATATATAGTGTGTGTGTATATATATATCTATATATATATATATATAGATATATAGATATATCACTGTAGCACTGTCGTCCCGTTCATCATTGATTTGCTCAAGCAGGCACCATTAACATCTCCATACATCCTGTCTCATGCTTGTAGAGCCCAAGGGCACCTGCATGCTCCAGGAACATAAAGAGCCTCAAACCATTCCATCAGGTCATGGGAATGAGGTCTATAATTGTTACTGGTATTTGCACATCAAATACGACATGGGTAGCTTGGCAGGCTCTGCCTCTGTGTGTGTGTGTGTGTGTGTGTGTGTGTGTATACTACAAGAGTATACTACCCGCATGGCAGAGCATGGCAAGCTACCCTTGTCGTATTTGATACGCCAAATACCAGTAACAATTATAGACCTTATTCCCATGACCTGATGGAATGGTTTGAGGCTCTTTATGTTCCTGGAGCAAGCAGGTGCCCTTAGGCTCTACTTGCATGAGACAGGTCATATGGAGATGCTACTGGTGCCCGCTCGAGCAAATCGATGATGAACAGGAAGACAGTGATACAGTCACTGTCTTATCACTGATATATATATTTGCCTTCGGGTTCACACTCAGCTATACACAGGGATAACTTCTATCTCTGCACTCAGGAATTACTTCTGGTGGTGCTCTGGGACCATATGGGATGCAAGGGATGAAACCCAGGTCAGCTGCGTGCAAAGCAAATGCCCTACCCTCTATACTATGGCTCTAGCCCAGAGGGAGCAAATATGTATTTGTCGGAGGACAGGTTTAGCTATTCTGGGAGTTTTGTTGTTTTGCCCACTCACAGTTTAATCTATTTAAGCCAAGGTTCATTCAAATGAGACCTCTCTTCTATGTAAACACTGCTAGAGGGTGTGGCAGTTAAAGAAATCACCTTGATTGAATTACTTCTGACATACATCTACTAAGACTTCTATGTTTTCTAGATTGGGCACAGCTCCTCTTTTATACCCACTGCACCCAGCGTGGGACAGTTAGAATTTACCAGGAGACTACCATCCTGGCTACGTTGAGACTATAGGAAGACTATAGGAAGGATCATACTAGTTTGCTTTAAGAAGGCGAGTATGACCCTTTCAGTACACGAGAACAAGATACTCAGAATCACCCTGGTGCAGATAATAATAAGAAGGACCTGTGGGTACCATCTAGATTACATGAAGCTCATGAAGTTAAGATGTATTACTTTATATCAGCCCTCTCTCTCCAGTTTTTTACATAAGAGAAAATTTCGATAGAAAGGATTAGACCTTGGCAAACCTTTGTTTATACCTACAATAGGGTGTGGCACTGCTCTTCTACACTCTGTTTAGGGTTCTTTGTTGCCATGACCCTCCCTGTGACAAATCGGATTACTTTGGTGTATATAAGGGGACTGACTTGAGGCCCCTACACACTTTTAACTTTTGGGCCTTTTAGCTTTCGGCTTTTGGCTCCAGTGGCTTTTAGCTCCTCGGCCTTTTGCTTTTGGCTTTCAGCTTTTTGCTCTCTGGCCTTTTTGCTCCTTCTTCTGGGTAGGACTCAGCTCGCGTGAGACTGTCTCTCTCTTTGGTGGGAAATTTAGGCTCTTTTTGTATGGTCTAAGTTCAGACCAGAGCTAGAGTTTGTTCATTATATTGGAGTGCTGTGGAAGAGCTTTTGTACTATTAAAAGCCTTTTTGGAACTGCACCGGACTCGTGAGTTTTCATCTGTTCCCCCGGCGTCCTCAGAGGTAGAAGAGAACTTCTGTTCTGACACTGTCAGGGACCCCAGCGGCATCCCCGACATGTATTGAATAAATGGCCAGCCTGCAACCTCTCTCTGGCTGCCCAGGCGACCCTAGTACTTGGACAGCCCTGGGTGCTTGTTTATCTAAAGGCTAGTTGGGCAGTGAAGTTGTAATCAAGCGCCAATTAATGGCAAGCAGGGATCCTCAATAAGGGGGAAAAAGAAAATGCAGAATCCACTATCATCTCAGGTAACTAACGGTCTCGATGCGAGGTGCATCTTTGTTTACAGGCCTCCAGTAGGATGCCTCAGAGATGGTTTACAAATGGCACAAAATCTCTCTGATTCTGAAAATAACCTGCTTTCAAAAGGCAATGATCAATTATATAACTAACCCACAGGCACTGGAAGCAGATTTGTCAAAGAAGCTTCTCACATGTCTAGGGTGAGGGTTCCCTTAAGCCCTTCTCGTAATCTTTGTGGGCTCCCTCCACTCTGAGAAGCTTCGTTTGTGAAAAACCCTCTGTCACATTTTTAAAAAGGATCTTTAAAACCACATGAGGGAGTTAAGTCAAACATCAGAAAAGATGACTGCACTTGGTTTTGTTTTCTTTTTAGACAGGTATGAAGCCTAGTATTAAAAAAGCACCATACATTGCCAGTGCAGCCAGAAAAGCAAATTCTCAGCATCACTCCTATCCTTAGGGACTTAAATTAGCTTTCAGTTCAGGATGTTCTGAAATTCATCCAAATAGAAGAGTGTGTGCACACACAGAGATATGTTTGCACATGCGTGTGTGTTTGGAGTAGGAAGTAGAAGAAACAGGACCTATTTTTTCATCACTAAAAAGCAGGACACTTCTGGTGAGTCACATGGATACAGCAAATATAGCACCGGTGTCTAATAGTGGCTTTGACCCAGCCACTCGGCACAGATAACACAGTTAGCGATGATTAAATCATAGAAGTGCTATTTGGGGCCTAATATTGCACATTTCCCATTATATAAAAAAAGCCAGGGATGTTAGGCATCACTCATTAGTGAAAACTCACATGCAACATCTCACCCGAATGTCTGATGTGTTTGAGTGACAGTGAAGGAGAAAAATCACCTTCTTGTTTAAAAATTTAGGCAACTGAAGCTCTTCATAGCTGCCTTCTCTGACCTGCTCATCCACTCCGTTGTTTCTCACCCGGAATGTCATCTACGGGCATAATTTTGTCTCTATCCTATTCTTTCAGTGATTTCCTTGGGGATCTCATTCACTCTCATAGCCTGGAATTCTATCTGGAGGCTGACAATTCCCCAACACAAATGTTTCAGCTGACTGGCCCGTTCTCAAGGGTGGAGAAGGTGGAGGAGGAGGGAGAGAGCTGCGGCTTCCTTCCCCTAGGCAAGGTTTTCTAGTGTCTGTAGCAGGGATTGTCTCCTGGGCAACACATGAGAATAACTGGGAGTTTATAAATAGATCCTGATGCTGTGACCCCACTCCAGGGTGGGACCCAGAGATTGAGAGAGATTTAATTCTTTTTAGTTTTGTTTTTATTTTTTGTATTTTTTTTGGACCACACTCAGCAATGCTCAGGGTTACTATTGGCTCTGCACTCAGTAATCACTCCTGGTGGTGTTTAGGGAACCCTATGGGATGGATGCCAAGGATCAAACCCAGGTCGGCCACATATCAGAAAAGCACCTACGCAGTATCTGCAGCCCCAGACTAGGATGCTTTTTTTTTTTTATCTGTTTACTTTCTACATTATAGACATGCCAACACGACAACAAGATTCCAGGGCAGGACATGGAACATAGATACATGCGCATCCCTCGCGGAGGAGATTTTACAGCTCTCCAGGTAGTTCTCAGTAGCGGCTGGGGTTGAGCGCCACTACTCTTGCTCTTTGGGGGACACAACGGACAAATGTTGTGAGTTTGTTGCCTTCGAGATATGTAACATCTGAGAAGAAATGACTGACATGCAGGATTAATCTCAGTGTGAAACTAGGCACCATAAAGATCGCACTGGGGCCTTTGGTCCCTTTGATCAGTAAGACCCCCCCATGAGCTATTCTAGAGGATGCTGCACCTTGATCTCACTCTTCATCCAAAGAGCAAGTGTTCAGTTCAGGGCACTTACTACAACCAGAGATTTTGCCTTTATTTGGGGGTGGGGGGTGTTGGGGCCACACCTGCAGTGCTCAGGAATTACTCCTGGCTCTGCACTCAAAAAATTCTGACAGTGCTCAGGGGACCAGATGGGATGCTGAGAATTTAACCCATGCAAGTAAGCACCTCACCACTGTGCAATCTCTCCAAGTCTAGCCCCAGATGTTTATCTATACATCCTTCACTTGCCCTTTCTGTTAGAAAAACCAAAACCAGCTGTCTTGTTCTCTGGCTTCTACTCTCACTGGTCCAGTGCCTGGCAGTGTGGCAATCAGGAACATGGTCAGGATGAAGGAATGGGAGGATGAAGACTAAGGAGAGGGTGACGGCATTCTAGGTAGGAAGGATCCTAAGAATGAAGACAAGAGCAGGGAACATGCATGTGTGTTGAGTGTATGGACTGCAGAGTAAGGGAAAGAAAACTGATGGAAACAGAAGGAATGCTGCCAATACCGCGGAAATAATTGGTGATGGGGAAAGAAAGTCCCAGCCACTCAATTACTAACAGCAACAAATGTTAGCATTTGAACTTCACACCTGTTAGGATGTGAAATCCAAACCATAACTAAAATACTCTGGTCCAAGAAAGGAAATTGTGTTTCTGAGTCCAAAAAGACATGTGAAATAAATTTAACCACTCTATATGATGAAACAGCTCAGTATTTCAAAGTTGGGCTGCAGAGTTAGTACCATGGGTAAGGCGCTTGTGTTACACGTAGCTGACCTGGGTTCGATCTTGGGTATTGCACACAGGCCCCAGGGCTCACCTGAGTACTTCCAGAGCATAGGAGCAGGAGTAACTTTTGACACTGCCAGTGAGGCCCCCAGACAAATATCCCCTCCCAATATAGTTGAATATATCTGAAAGTTAATTTTGATGAGATTGAAAATAAAATTTGTGTCTGGGGTATATGTAGTTGAATCATGGATAGGCAGCTGGAAAACTAGAAAAGATCTGTTCAGAATCATTTAAGACCTAGGGATTTAATGCAGTGGAATAATACTCATTTTGCAGGTTTAAGGGCCTGGGTTTGATCCCAGGCATCAAGAAAAACAACTTAAGATGTTATATACCTGATAGTAGAAAAGCCAGCCTAACCTATTTTTTGAAGCTATGGCTTCTCTTGACCTATACATCAAGATTTAAATAAATGAGAAAGTTATACCTAGCACATTTTTCAGATCCTGCAGCAGTGAGAGAATAAAATAGGCAATAACAAAGGTATGGGCTGGAGAGACAGTATAGGGATTAAGTGCTTGCCTTGTACATAGGAGACAGTGGTTCGATCCCTGGGACAACATGATCCCACATGTTTTGTCAGGAATAACCACTGAGCACTGATCTAGAGTACCATTGGGTGTGCCTCCTAACATTCCCACCACACCAAGCTCACACACAAATATATGGACAGACCAGTAGATCTCTTCAGAAGAGACACGTGAGGTCTTGGGTTCAGTCCTGGGCATCATGAGGTATGTGAACTGAAACCATTTACTGATGAGAGAGCTAGTCAGACACGGTGAGGTAGAAGAAATAAAGTAACCGCTATTCTGTGACCTACCTTCCAACAACATCCCTCTGAAAGAAAATAAGTAAAATTCTCCCATATTCCAGAAAAGTGGGTGCATTTATTTCTATGTCACTTGAAAATTCCACTGAGCCTTATTTCCATTATTTCTGTTAACTATCCTAATATTATTACATCCTTCAAATGAACTATTTACACAACTTTTTTGCAGTGATAACAAATTGCACAGATGAACTCATTCAAAAGCATTCTATTTTAGCAATTGTCCTAAACGGATGATTGTTTACGTAAGACGCTTCACAGTTCTTTTCTTTACCCAGAGACTCACTTCTGTCTCATAGTGCCTTTGGTTTTGTGGATAAGATCATCTTTGACACTGATACATAAAATTAAATTTCCTTTAGGATAATTGCTGTGAATTAAGTGACATACTTGATTTAATCTGAAAAAAGTTATTTCATAATTACTACAGCCGTGCACAGTACTTAGCTAAGGAAAATACAAAGAGAGCCATCCTCCCTAGTCCGCAAAGCAATATGGTGACATGAAAAATGTTGGCTTGAGTGGCTGGTGTCTAAAGAGCTGGATTCAAGAGCATAAACTGCTCACTTACCAGTGAGCTGTCTCAGTCATCTTTGGTATCCTCGTGTGAATTGGGGGGAAATAATAACCACCTACACAGTGATTGCAACATATCAGTGATGTAACATAAGTCAAATACGTACATAATAAGAATTTCACAAATATAAGCTTGTTTCCTTACTCCCAAGATAGTATTTAGTTTCCATGTTTGCTAAATAGGTAAGGAATTTTAATTAAATTTTTGCACAAAAAATATACTAATATTAATTTCTAATGGCACACATGAAAAGCTGATTTGGGTAAGTAAAATCGGCACCTTCATCCTCATCTCAGAGAAGCCCCTGGATTCCGCTTTTTCCAGAGCCTATTTATGGCTCAGCTCCTTTTCTCTCTCTCCTTCCCCTGATGGCAATCTGATGAGCAGTGAAATACCCAAAAGCTCTGTATAAAGAGCAGACGGGGGATCCTGGATAGAGATGACACAGATACTTAATCTCTAAGTGATCAATGTTAGTTATGATATGTACACAAGCGAATAGTTTCCCTAGCCCTACAATTGCCTTCCTATATTCAAAAACAAGAAGTCGGAAATTACTGGGGAGAGGAAAAATTTGGTATAAATGTAAAGTAAAAAAGGAGAAAGAAGGGATTTTTAAAAATTTTCTTTGTTTGAGGCCATACCTGGAAGTACTCAGGGGTTATTCCTGTTTCTCTCTCACGGATTTGTCCTGGTGGTGCTCAGGTAACCATCGAATGCTGGGAAGCAAGTGCCCTACCCACTGTACAATCACTCCAGCCCCAAGAATAAGGAAAATTTTAATAGCAATCCCCAAGTTTGAGTTACTCACATGGCAACAAGCATCTCCTAAAGAACCTGCAGCTAAAACGACTGGAGAATTCTCCTTACTGTACTCCACCTTGGAATTTCATGGCAAATGTTAACACAGGCAAAGAATTCTATGGTATCTCTAGTAGCAGGCTTTTAAAAACCCACTCAGAGGCCAAAAGGATCAGACAGGAGGAGGCACTTGCCTTGCAAATGGTCTCATCAGTAATGACCCTGGTTCGAATTCCCTGCACCATATATGATCTTGTGAGTACCACCATAGGTTACTCCTGAACACCGATCCAGGAATAGCCCTGATCACACTTCAGGGTGTGATCCCTCCAGAAATCATCTCTTGGGGTCAGAAAGACAGTATAGGGGCAAGCAATTGCCTTACAAGAGGCCAACCCTGTTTTATACACAGCATCCCATATGGTCCCCCCTGAGCAATCCTAGTAGTAGTGGTCCCTGAACACAGTCAGGAGTAAGTCCTGAGCACCATCAGGTATGACTCAAATGACCCTAACACTTCCACTCCCAGCCGCCTGCCTCCCCCAAAAATCTGTCTAATACTTTTAAACTCAACAGTTCACAAATCTACCTGAATGACAAATTCTACGTGTGTGGTACAGGAATATATATATATATATATATATATATATATATATATATATACATACATATATATGTATATATATGTATATATATATATATATATACATATATATATGTGTGTGTGTATGTGTGTGTATATATATATATATATATATGTATCACTGTATCACTGTCTTCCCCATTCATCATCGATTTGCTCGAGTGGGCACCAGTAACATCCCCATATAACCTGTCTCATGCAAGTAAAGCCCAAGGGCACCTGCTTGCTCCAGGAACATAAAGAGCCTCAAACCATTCCATCAGGTCATGGGAATGAGGTCTATAATTGTTACTGGTATCTGGCATATCAAATTCGACACGGGTAGCTTGCCAGGCTCTGCCGTGCAGGTAGCATTATATATATATATATATATATATATATATATATATATATATATACATACATACATATATATATGTACTTTTGTATTTTCTCTTTGTATATATATACAAAGAGAAAAATACAAAAGAGAGCCCGATATATATATATATAAAATATATATATATACACATACATACAAAGAGAAAATACAAAGAGAGCCCGATATATATATATATATATATATATATATATGTATATATATATATAAAATATATATATACACATACATACAAAGAGAAAAATACAAAGAGAGCCCGATATATATATATATCGGGCTCTCTTTGTAAGCAGCTGGATGAGACTCACACACTACACTAGCCACCACCTTCGCTGTTCGGACACTGGGATACTACCGCCCGACCAGATTAACAGAGCAAAACCAGTTCGAGCCCAGGTAGGCGACTCCCAGAAGCAGGAATCACTGGGAATTCGTCAGATGGAGTCAGGGGCCGGCCCTTCCCCCCTCCATTTTGTTGAGCCTGGTGGCCCTGCCCAGGAGCTGCCCTGGGGCCACCAGCCATAGCATGAAGAGCCTCACAAGCGGCTGGGGAAGCTGGAACTTGGCTGCGCCCCAGGCCCAGCTGCCCATGGGGCTCCCGGGAGGACAGATGGGTTTTGGGAGTGGGCCCATCACCTCTGGGGGCCCTGGAAGCAGCCGGATGAGACTGACACACCACACTAGCCACCACCTTCGCTGTCCGGACACTGGTAGTCCAGACACCACTCCTATCTCAAAAGGAGATAGGAGATAGTACAATGGGTGAGGTGCTTGACTCGCATGTGGGTGACTGCGTTTGATCGTCAGCACCCCACATGGTCTCTTGAGTTCCACCAGGAGTGATCCCTGAGCACACAGTGAGGAGCAAGCCCCTGAGCACCACCAGGTGTGGCCCAACACCAAGAGAAAAAAAGAAGATGTAAATGAAGCACACACATTCACCTTGTGAGTCCTGCTCACAAATTCATCCTTGCAGAGGAACTCCATGTGTGGACACACACACCTTATAGCCACCAATGAACAAGTATGAAGGTTGCTAGGCCACGGACAGGAACTTGAAATCCAACAATTCTCAGTGTTTGACTCTTACAACCCTTCTCGCATTCCATGTGCAGCATGATTATCTCAGATCCTCAAACGCAAACCCTCACAGGCTGCTTTTACAGGGTTAGGTTCCTTGTCCCCTTTCCATGCATGTGCTACTGACCCACAGCCACTGCTCCCTCTTGTGCCATCTCCAGTGTACCACTTGTACCACTTGTATCACTTGTATCACTTGTCTTCCTGTTGTTCATCGATTTGCTGGAGCGGCACCAGTAACATCTCCATACGTCCTGTCCCAAGCGAGGTGTAGCTCAAGGGCTTCTGCTTGCTCCAGGAACAGGAAGAGCCCCAAACTATTCCTTCAGGTCATGGGAATGAGGTCCATAATTGTTACTGGTTTTTGGCATATCAAATACAACATGGGTAGCTGCCAGGCTCTGCCGTGTAGGTGGTACACTCTCAGTAGTAGGCTCTCATCTTGAGCTCTACTGATGAACCTCAAAAAGGGAGAGATCAGCTTTTCTCTTAGGTGGAGCTCTGAGGAGCTGTGGAGTCCCGATGCTGAGAATGACTGACCTCATGGTGTGGAGGTTGCTCTGGCTTCTTGCTAGGCTCACTGGGATGATGGGCCATGGCCAGAACCTGCCTAGAACTATATACAGTGCATAAATGTGAAAGATCCTGGGAAGGACCTGTTCCTAACTTCCAGTATTATCAAAGACCACCGGTGCAGCTGAGGGTCTGGAGTGTCTCTCTTCCAAGGTTCCTGGCTGTGGTGGTTGGGAGCTTGCAGCTATGCCTTCAGACATGGAGGTGGAGGAATGGGAGGAGGAGCCCAAATCCCTGCTCCAAGTCTGGCCAGAGTGGCCCTCCCCGCACGAGAGAGCGAAACTTTGGAGCTTTGTAGACTCAGCCAGGGGCTGGCCGAGCCATTTACTGCCCTCCAGAGCTCCATGGGCTGCTTCCATGTGGGTGCAGTGGCACAGCTGTGGGTCTGGAGTGGTTGGGTCTGGAGTACCTCCACTGCACCACGCACGAAAATGTCCCATTATGCTCCTAGGAGAGGGAACCCTGCTCAGGCTCTGCTCAGAGCTGCTACCCTCTACACCACGGCCACAACACAGCTGCTACCCTCCACACCACAGCCACAACACAGCTGTGTGCCCTCTACACCACGGCCACAACACAGCTGCTACCCTCTACACCACGGCCACAACACAGCTGCTACCCTCCACACCACGGCCACAACACAGCTGTGTACCCTCCACACCACAGCCACAACACAGCTGTGTACCCTCCACACCACGGCCACAACACAGCTGCTACCCTCCACACCACGGCCACAACACAGCTGTGTGCCCTCCACACCACGGCCACAACACAGTGTACCCTCCACACCACAGCCACAACACAGCTGCGTACCCTCCACACCATGGCCACACCACAGCTGTGTACCCTCCACATCACGGCCACACCGCAGCTGTGTACCCACCACACCATGGCCACACCGTAGCTGCGTACCCTCCACATCACGGCCACACCACAGCTGCATACTCTCCACACCATGGCCATACCATAGCTGGCGTGCCCTCCACACCGTAGCTGCGTACCCTCCACACCATGGCCACACCACAGCTGTGTACCCTCCACACCACGGCCACACCGTAGCTGGCGTGCCCTCCACACCACAGCCACAACACAGCTACGTATCCTCCACACCGTGCCATACCACTAACACCATTCTGCTAGAGCACACGCTTCTCCAACACCACTGTTTCCACTGACACCAGAAGTCGGCCAATGTACCAAAATCGTGAGCTGTGCTCTCTCTCTTCACAAGCCTCTGGATGGAAGTTTTGCTGCTTACAAATGTGAAAGCAAATACCTACAGAGGCGTACACTGCTTGGCCACTGAGTTGTAGATGGCAAAGAAAATGCTCCCCCAGATTTTCACTCTGGCGGGACAGAGTGTGGACATAGGAACTCTCATGGATGCCACTTGCTCTTCAATGAATGTACTTCTTTGAACCTACACGCAGGAGTGGAAATAGATTCATCTCAAACACAACCCTCCCCCCCAAATGAACCCAACAAATGCTGCAGAACTTTTTGTAACAGTGCTCTGTCTCTGAAGACTATGGTACGGCTTCCTCCACATGGTTATTCAGACAGAATGTCACGTTGCCGTTCTACTCGGCCTCCACATCTCTTTCTACAGCTTGATGAAGTCTAGAGAGATTATTAGTACTCTGCTCTGTTCTGTCCAGGGGCACAATAACCTGGGCTTGGCAGTGGCTGACTCCAGGCTTGCTTACGTAAAGAAGCAGCCCTCTGTGTTGTTAAAAGAACTAGGAAGGAAAAAAACAGAATTATCCATTAAAAAGAAAGAAAAGGGGTTAGAGATTACCCCCAACTGCCCTGACGTACTCACACACACTATTGAAATATTGATTAATATTTTATTGTTATTCCAGGAAAAGCTTTTAAAGCAATACATAAGCCAGCAGTTATGGGGAAGGGGTGTGCGACTAAGGAGAAGGTGGACTCACAATAGCATGCTTAATGAAGGGGACCCCAGGCAGCAACCCCCTTCTTTGTTTAACACCCCCTTCGGTTTAACTATAGAAAACACAAATATCTCCGGTGCAGTGTTCTGTGTAATTTGAATAAATCAGAGTGACTCCGGGCCTATGCACTCATTGGTGCATTTGTCTACCAATGCTCAGCTCCTGATCCATATAGCCCGCTGGGTGGAGCCTCCCAGAAACTCAAGGACCAACTGTGAGTGCTGAGACCCACAGGGCCTGCTGACCCATTGTGGGCTATGACAGTTGAGGTAGATATTCAACATCGTTACCTTGTTTAAATTAAACTGGAGAAACTGCAGAGCTTCAAGTAAATTGGGAATCTTGGTATAAAGACATCTTGGCTTTCTTCTTGGCCACATACCAGTACTATCTTAAATGTCAGTATATATTGACTACAACTGATGTGTGTGTTTGTGTGTGTGTGTGTGTGTGTGTGTTTGTGTGTTTGTGAGATGTTTGCATTTTCCTGCTGAAAGAGGCCACTTATTCATATTCATCAACAAACTACCTGGGGCCAAAGAGATTAACAGAGCTGATAAGGTGCTTGTCTTGCATGGGACAGGCCCAGATTCCAGTCCCTTAACTCCATGTGTATCCCAAGCTTCTGAGCTCTGCCAGTAGTGATCTCTGAGCACGCAGTCTGGAGTAAGCCCTGAGCAAGCTGAGTGTGTGGCCCAAACACTCTGGTCTGCTACCATAAAAAGTGAGCATGAGCAAACAATGGGATTGTTGGAATACTCAATAACGTAATTCAAAGGCCTGAAATTCTATTTTAAGGTGTTCATCTGTATTATTTGTAATTTCACCTAAAATCTGAAATCAAGTCAAAATTACTGCTATTAAAATCACTCCACTTAGTGTATAAATAGTCCTAAATATGCCAGGAGCTGTCTTTCGTTAATTGCATTTAAACATAGAAACAAATTGAAGTGAAAATTTGAAAAATACTTTCTCTTCTCAGATACAGTTTAGAAGAAAAAAACCATAACCTTTGACATTTTTTTTCCAAAGGCCCATGAAAAGACTACTATCATAAGTTCTTTCTTTTTCTTAAATAGCCTTTAAACAAATACATGAGTCAGTTAAGAAAGGCACTAACTTGAATTAAAGTGATAATTCTGCTAGGACATCAATATAATTAATTGTGGGTGGCAGAAATTTAAAAATTAGGCTAAATTAGGGATTCTAGTTTATTTATTTTTTATTCACTCTACAGCTGTAATTAGAGAAGTATTTGATTGTTCTTGCAATTGTGCCTTGTCATGGAATATCATACCTTCATGTTTCTTGTTGGTTGTTTTGTTTTGTTTTGGGGCCATACCCGGAAGTGCTCAGGGATTACTCCCAGCTCTGTGCTCAGGGATTACTCCTGTCTCTGCACATAGGAATCACTCCTGGTGGTACTCAGGGGAACATAAGGGATGCCAGGGATCGAACCTGGGCAGGTTACCAACTGTACCATCACTCTGGCCCCGTACCTAAATACTGTTATGTGAAGGACCATTTTAATAAGCAAATGAGAGAGAGAGAGAGTCAAAAGCACACACATGATCAATCTATCCTTCCTATTATACTCTCTCCCTCCCTCCCTCTCTCTCTTTCTCTCTCACACACACATACACACACACACACACACACCATGTTATCCCTTCTATTTTGCACAAACACACATAACACACTCCCCCTCTGTTTCTTTTACAACCCTGAAATTTTCCTCATGAATATTACACTGTTCCAATTTACTTCACTGCTTTCAATGTCAAATCCAAGCTTATTTTAGTCACAGAGTTTATTCCTGGTAAGCGCTTTCAAAAAAAATAACTCCAAACACTCAGACTCGAACAAATGTCTTTTCTGTTACCTGCATTAAGGACTGAAGTGGCCAGGGCTCACCCACAAATGGGTTTCACTAAAAGGGGGTGGTCTTTCTTGCATAGGAAGCGTTTGAAATGACTTCTGTGCCAAGTGCTGGGGAACATGGCTGTAAACTTGACACCAACTGAACGGAGGGGCTTTGGGCGACAAAGCATTGGTAACACACTGGGAGAATTCTGCATCTAGGTCATAGCGCCAGCCTACAGAGTAACCGCCTCCTCTCCATCTGAGGATGGTCAATACAGCTAAGACACAAGAAAAAGTTGCAGAGAAGTCATAATCTGTTAATCCCTTCACCGACACCTGAATCCCTCCAGTCATGGCACTCTAGTCGTCAAGTACAGGCAATAAGAACAAATACATTTTTGAAAGGTACATGGTTGGCCACTAATGCTTGTGCCCTGTAATGAAAGCCCCAGGGGCTCTTGAGACATTCTCTACATGGCATCCTGACCCGAAGACTCAGCATCAGACGCAGGGACGAAGGGATTCTGCGAGCGCACAGTTACAGGCACTGCAGAAACGTTTTGCTCGGCTCATTAACTCCAACTACCTCTTGCCACCCTTTCACATGAGTTTTTTTTTTTTTTTTGGTTTTGTTTTTCATTAACCCTAGGCATTTTTCTCACCCACAGTTCTGAGAGCACAAAAGGATCAAACAGCCACTTCCTGCAGCCCTAAATAAAATAAGTCTTGTCTCCTCAGAGGTGCACATGAAATTGTAATCTGCACCCCCTACCCTCCCCCTCAATTCCTGAACTTCAAAGCAAACACCGCTGTGGACGATGCAGCAGGATTTAACACATTCCACGTCTCCCGGTCTGGAATATTTAAGTACAGAACAAGTCCAACAAATAGGCAATCGTTTGCAGCAAAGGATCCGGACTGTGCACAAGCCTAGAGGCTATGAAGAATTCATGCTGGCTGTACCTACCGGCGTTGTCCATCTCTCAGGAGTGGCGAGGCGAGTTCTGTAGCCTGGCAGCCGAGAAGCCCCGGCTCTTCCCCTGGCTAACGGAGCACCCTGCCCTTCTGTTGATTATCAGTCCTTGCTGGCACACAGAGCATACTTCATGCACCGTCTGCAGGAGACACCGCCAGGAAATTTATATCTCCAAGGACGACAAACAGCCATTAGCTCCATTACAGGCTGATTAAGAGAGACTGAGCCTATCAAGTGGATACTTGAATCCACTGGGGTTTTTCACCTCTGTTCTCAGCAAAGACGGAAAAAAAAGAAGCAATCACTGCAAGGTTGAGTATATTGCACATTTCAGAAAAGAAGCGCAAGTGCAAAACGCGTTTCGAAAGATGCCAGAGCAAATGTGAGCAGGAGGAGGCACGGATAAATTAAAAGGCACAAAAGGGATCTTTAAAAATAGGATAAATTACTCGTCTTAGGGACTAGTCTCAATGTAGTCCAGCCTTTATCACTGACATCACTCCATGACTGGGCAACTTTTCCATTTAGAATTTTAAAGTTGCTGCAGTTATTGTTAGGGGTAATGGAGGGCAAGAAGCAGCAAATAAGCCTTTTAAAACAAAGGAGACCTGGGGCCAGGGAAGTGGCTCGGTGGGCTGGGAGGCGTGATCTGCATGCGGAAGACCCAGGTGTGACTCCTAGAACCTTTGTTCCCAACCTTCTTTGGGCAATCCCTGAGCACAGTGCTGGGAGTAGCCCCTGGGCACCGCTGGGTGTGGCCCCAAAACCAAATGATAAAACAAAGTAAAGGCAACCTTACAGATTTCTACTCTAAAGGACTGCAAGAAGCTCATCTTGTCATTCCATCTTGACTATGTTTATATCACAGCTGGTCCTTCTACTTCCGGTAGGAATTTCTGCCCACCTCCCATAACAGAGAAATTCAATGGAATTTCACTAAATGTCACCACCAACAAAGGAAATCATTGTTTAAAAAAAAAAAGTTAGAGGAATGCTACGGCATATGGCACAACCCACAGTCTCAAGTCACTGAAATCTGGGGATTAAGAAAAATGTGTTTGCTAGCAGAAAAAAAGAGGTTTTTATGTCTCTTAATTTGACCTTGTCCAGATGACCCTCAAAGACAAGTCAAACTGTTAAAGAGAGTAGGACAAAGGACAGAACAGAGGGCTGAAGAAGTCCCATGCCATGCCCTACGGCTTTGCTGTCTTTGGAAGTGGGGACAGTACAATTCCCTGTTTTCTGCATTTTCTCAGATATAGTTAAAAGATCATCTGACCTCTGACCCAACAAAGGCATGGTACACTAAGCTTCTAAAGGTGTTGATGAGTCTTTAAAAAGCACTTTTTCAAGGCTGGAATGATAGCACAGTAGGTAGGGGGCTTGCGTTGCATGCAGCAAACCCAGGTTCAACTCCCAGCACTCCTTAGAGTACTGCCAAGGCCATGGGAAAGGATCCTTGAGCACAGAGCTAGGCTGAGCACCGCAAGATGTGCTCCCCCACCGCCCCCATAAAATCAGGTTTTTATGTTCCATTCTCCTCAGAGCTGTTACATGTGAAACAAAACAAACCAGTTCATTTATTTAAAGTATTCCTATGCCTCTGGAATTCCTAGTGACAAATTTGCAAATGATTTATAATCTTCTCTTCTGTTTCAGAAGATTTCCTATAAACTTGATGGTCCTTTATTGTTCAAGCAAAGGATCAGGTCTCTAGCAGCACAAGCCCAGAAATATATTCCTCACAGTTAAATTTCTCAGTGATTTGGTCCTTAGACATATAAATCCCCATCATTTTAATTGTCGTCCAAACCTGAAATCGTCTACAAATTTCAAAAACATAGTCATTCTTTGTATATCTTTCAAAATTGCTTAGATCCCTAAAGACCAAAATCATTGTGGCTCTCATACTCCATCTACTTGCCCTGTTTAGGACTTCCACTTACCTAGAGTTTGTGTCATCAGCACAAAATCTAGGGCAAAAGAACTATTTTTTTGAAAAAGAAAAAAAGAGTCCACAGGAAAATATATAGGGAGGATGAAAGGAGAAATGACATCGTAAAGGCCAGAGATAAGGCAAGGGCTAGTTAAGGCATTGCCTTTGCGTGTGCTCAGCTCTGGTTCAATCCTTGATACCACATATGATCCCCTGAGCACCACTAGGAGTGAGTCCCAAACATAGAGCTCGAGTAGCCCCCAAACATTGCCGGTGTGGTTCAAAAACCCACAATGAGCAACTAGACAGAAAGCATATTATGAAGTTCAAGATGGGGTAAGAAGAAGTAAAGAAGTGCTGTCTATTATCAGTACATATTGACTTAAAGATGTTGTCCCTCTTGTGCTGTGACATGAAGTTCCCCAAGGTTATTCCCTATATGCTTAGTGTCCACAAGGGTCTCAGCAAGTAGTTTCTCTGGGACCCGTGTATTGTTGGGGATCACACCAGGGCCCAAGCATATACATGGCATTTCAACTGCCACCCAAGTCACATACCTGGCCCACACAAATATACCTACATTAGCTCGGTGCACAGGTCAAAGTATGACTCTCTTGAGGCTGGAGCAATAGCCCAGCGGTAGGGTGTTTGCCTTGCACGCGCCGGGCCTGTGCCGCCCGGGTTCGATCCCCCAGCATCCCATATGGTCCCTGAGCACCGCCAGGAGTAATTCCTGAGTGCAGAGCCAGGAGTAACCCCTGAGTGTAGCCAGGTGTGACCCAAAGAGCAAAAAAAAAACAAAAAACAAAAAAAAAAAAAAACACAAGTATGACTCTTGATTATTTTTTAATTTTTTATTCTATTTATTTATTTATTTATTTTTGCTTTTTGGGTCACACCCAGTGATGCTCAGGGGTTACTCCCTGGCTCTGCACTCAGGAATTACTCCCTGGCAGTGCTCGGGGACCATATGGGATGCCGGGGGTCAAACCTAGGTCGACTGCACACAAGGCAAACACCCTACCCGCTGAACTATCGCCTCCAGCCCCTTGAATATTATTTTATGAGTGTCTGGGGCTTGGGGAGAACACAAGGCCTCACTCTAGCGAGACTTGTGCTCTACCACTCCACCGCATCCTAGTCCTGACTTGTCTGTAGTCAACCATCAGTCCACAAAATAACAGTGGATTATATTCACTATCACTATCGTCCCGTTATCATCGATTTGCTCTAGCTGGCACCAGTAACATCTCCATACATACTGTCTCATGCTAGTAGAGCCCAAGGGCATCTGCTTGCTCCAGGAACATAAAGAGCCTCAAATCATTATATTAGGTCATGGGGATGCCCTAATATAATTGTTACTGGTATTTGGCATATCAAATACGACACGGGTAGCTTGCCAGGCTTGCCGTATGGGTGGCATAATCCTGTAGTCACCTCTAAATACAGCATTTATTTATGAACCACTCCATGAGGGCAGCCATTTTCCACATCCGACTTCCCTCTCGTCAGAACTCCACCCAGCAGACAAGCCTATCACAGCCCGGATCATCAACACCCACCCTGCAGCAGTCTTTTCAATCTGGCCCAGGTATGCTGATCCTGAGACTCACAGACATGGGGCAGAGCTGCTACCGGCCTCCCTGTGCCCAGCTGCTCATGAGGTGCCCGGGAGGGATGGCGGTTCTAGCCCTGGCCCGCCGCCCCAGCAGAGCCTCGCAACAAGCCAGACGACACCCACCCCCTCCATGAGGGCAGCCATTTTCCACATCTGGACTTCCTTCTCGTCAGAACTCCACCCAGCAGAAGAGACTATTACAGCCCGGCTTGCTCAGTCACTTGCGGCTGTGTGTTTCATCAATAAATGCTGGATTTAGAGGTGACTACCAGAGTATGCCATCCGCATGGCAGAGCCTGGCAAGCCTCCCGTGTCGTATTTGATATGCCAAATACCAGTAACAATTATAGACCTCATTCCCATGACCTGATGTAATGGTTTGAGGCTCTTTATGTTCCTGGAGCAAGAAGATGCTTTGGGCTCTACTAGCATGAGACAGGGACATATGGAGATGTTACTGGTGCCCGCTTGAGCAAATCAATGATAAACAGGAAGATAGTGATACAGTGATATATATATATATATATATATATATATATATAGTGATATATATATAGTGATACAGTATATCACTTTATCTTATCACTATATAGTATCTTATCACTATATAGTGATAAGATACTATATAGTGATAAGATACACTGATACAGTGATACAGTGATATATATATATATATATATATATATATATATACATATATATATATCTGGCAAGCTACCCATGTTGTATTCAGTATGCCAAGTGCAGTAACAATGATGGACCTCATTTCTATGACCTGACTGAATAGTTTGAGGCTCTTTGTGTTCCTGTAGTAAGCAGATATCCTAGGGCTACACTAGCATGTGACAGGGACAACAAATGGTTAATTTACTGGTGCCCGCTTGAGCAAATCAATGATCGATGGGAAGACAAGTGGTACAAGTGATATATATATATATATATATATATATATATATATACACACACACACACACACACAATTTTTAAATTTTTCTCGGAAATGGACAGATGTAGAAAATATCTCATAAAAAATCTTCAAAATGAAAGAGTCAAAATACTTAGACCAGCAGAGATTTCTCTGTCGCCACCATAGGTGCCAGAAAGATGCAAAAGGGAAATCATTGTCTGTCTTCAGTTTCTCAGTGGCTCTGTAAGCATCCAGCAGCAAAACAATGATCCTATTTGACACGGAAAGAGACTAATACAAAAGGGTGAAAAGTAAACGGGGCAAGCAGAAGCAAAGACAAACACATGGAACTGTATCAATTAAGAAGCCTTCGCGACTGCAGAAGAAACATGTTTTGTTTTTTTGCTTTTTTGGGGTCACACCTGGCAACGCTCAGGGGTTACTCCTAGCTCTTCACTCAGGAATTGCTCCTGGCGGTGCTCAGGGGACTATATGGGATGGCGGGATCGAACCTAGGTGGGCGCGGGCAAGGCAAACACCCTACCTGCTGGGCTATCGCTCCAGCCACAGCAGAAGAAACTTTGATCATCATAAAACAGACATTCCACAGACTGAGGAAAGTATTTGCCCACTGCTAATCTGACAGAGGATTAAGTTCCAAGATACATAAAGCACTGCTAGGGGCCAAAGTGATAGTATAATGGGCACTTGCCTTGTTCACTGCCAACCAGGGTTTGATCACATGTGATCAAATCCTTCTGAACCCTGTCAGGAGGGATCCCTGAGAGATGAGCCAGGAGTAAGCTCTAAGCACTTCTGGGCATGCACCACCCCCAAAAAAAAAAAAAAAAAAACAAAGGAAGGGAAGGGAAGGGGAAAGGAGGGGAGGAAAGGAAAGGGGAATGTGGGGTGAGAAGAGAATGAAAGGGAGGGAAAGGGGAAAGAGGGGAGGGAGGAAAGGGAAGAGAAAGGGAAGGGAAGGGGGGGAAGAGGGGGAGAGGGGAGGGGAAGGGAATTTAGAATTATGTACATGGGAAACTATCATTAACAGTATTGTGTCACAGTATCTCAATCAATTAAGAATGTTAAAATAAAATGCAAAGACACAACCCTTTCATTTGCAAGAATAAACAATGGCAATAGGAGAGAATGTTAACAGTCAGCCATATCACAATTGAAAGTTTGCATGAAAGGTGGACGGGATTGGCTTATGATTTCGCTAACTTAGAGAGACTTTTCTAAAAAAAATAAACTGACCATCACTAAATCTAAGTATCAAAGCAAACTCAATGAGAACTGAACCATGGCTTTGCTATTTCTTAAGATATTAAAGCAGGTTTAAAAAAATACACTACTGCATAGCCCTGTCACTTTCCTCATTAAAAATTAACAATTTCTGTGTAGGAATTTTGACACATTACAAATAATGTGTCAAATAATGTTGTAATTATTACAAATCAACCTTCATTTTAAAAAAATGTTTATTTCACCTTGCTTTTGGCCTTTAAGGAGTTCAGACTGAAGATATGGCTCAGAGGGTTTAGCGTATGCTTTGCTTGCACAAGGCCTGTGTTCTATACCCAGGACCACATGGTACCCCCCAAGCATCCCCAAGAGAAATCCCTGAGCACAGCACCTCTGGTCTAGCCAGCTGTGATTCCAACCCCAATATTTTGTTTTTGTCACTTGTCACTTGTTTTCCGTTGTTCATCGATTTGCTTGTGTGGGCACCAGTAATGTCTCCATTCATTGGGAATCACGATCACGATCACGATCTTCCCGTTGATCATCTATTGGCTAGAGCGGGCACCAGTAATATCTCCATATGTCCTGTCTCATGCCAGTAGAGCCAGGGGCACGGCTTGCTAACAGGAACATAAAGAGCCTCAAACCATTATATTAGGTCATGGGAATGACCTAATATAATTGTTACTGGAATTTGGCATATCAAATACAACACGAGAAGCTTGCCAGGCTTGCCGAGCGGAAGCAAACTCTTTTAAACACCTCCAAATAAAGCAAATTGGGAATGAGGTCCATTATTGTTACTTGAATACACCACGGTAGCTTGCCAGGCTCTGCCATGGCTCTGGGTTCACCCAAGGGGGCCTAGTCTTGGAAGGCAGGTAATGGAGGTTAAACACCGAGTCTCATACTGCCCTAGATGTCTCAAGCCACTGAATCATCCATCTTCTGGGCCTTTCTCCCTGGGGCTCCAGGATCTCGGCATGTGAAGGTGGTACTGGGGTCTGCTCTCAGGGCCTTATGCTTTCTGGACAGGTATGCTAAGTCACTGAGCCACCCTTTACCACTGATTTTGATTTTTAACACAGAATTTGGTTCTGCTAAAGTCTTACTTTTGAAGTGAGATGTCCACCACATTTTTCCTTTTCCTAGAAAGCCACAGGTGCCATCTTTGTGGAAGGGATATTCTTTTTCTTTTTTATTTTATTTTATTGCTTTTTGGGTCACACCCGGCGATGCTCAGGGGTTACTCCTGGCTCTGCAGTCAGGAATTACACCTGGCCGTGCTCAGTGGACCATATGGGATGCCGGGAATTGAACCTGGGCCAGCATAGGTCGGCCGTGTGCAAGGCAAACGTCCTACCCACTGGGCTATCACCCGGGCCCCCTTTTTTATTTTATCCTACATAATATATATGGTATAGTATTATAGAAATCCATATATATATAAGTATATATTATATGATATAATTATATATATATAATTTCTAAGCTAGTATATATCTGACTATTTCAAAGGGCAGAGAGGAGGCCAGTAATTGAAAGAAAAGTCTGACTTTTCTGAATTTCTGTAATTTACATCACTTATAGTTTCCAGCTTGCCAGTCATCTGTGGCACAAACACCTGCCATCAAAATTCTCTTTGTTCTTCTGTTTTACTCTTTCTGGCCGGAAGATTGGTGGCAGGGTCCCCACTGCTATTACTATAAGATCTGTGCATCCCTACTTTTTACTGACCCTTCCAAGAACATCTGGTCTCATGTTCAGTGACCAGGTAGTGTCCTTCCTATGTTCTCACCTGCTCTAGGAACTACTTCCCAGCAATTCAAAAGCACATGGAAGTTAAATTATTCTACCTTTTGACACAAATAATTACTATTTGCTCACACTAACAAAATTTTTTGGTGCAGGCTTCCAGTGGTGCTTGGGAGCCAGGCAGTACCTGAACAGGCAAAGCACATCCTCTATGACTTATGCTCATTCCTGGCCCCTGTTCATTCTAACATTTAGTAAAATCCTGCCTTCAATAAAAGCTCTTTGTCTCTATGACTATATATTATATATATGTGTGTATATATATGTGTGTATATATATGTATATACAGTATACATATCCAAAGTTAGCTTTATTTTTATTACTCTAGAGTATGAGAATGAAAATGAAATTTCAATATCCAGACTCCAGAGCTTGTCAGAGCTCCACCCAGCAGAAGAGCTGATCACAAGCCCTGCTCATCAGGAGTCCCACCCTACAACAGTCTATTTCTAGCCCAGGTATGCCTGATCCAGAGACTCAGATACACGGGGCAGAGCTGCTCCCTGCTCTCCCTGTGCCCAGCTGACACGAGGTGCCCAGGAGGGAAGGCAGGTTCTAGCCCCGGTCGGCCATCCCAGCAGAGCCTTGCAAGAAGCCAGAGGAACCCCCCACACCAAGAGGGCCACCATTTTCAACATCCGATTCCACAGCTTGTCAGAGCTCCTCCACCCAGCAGAAGAGTTGATCTTTCCCTGTCTCGCACAGTTCATCAATAAATGCACAAGATGAGAGGTCACTACAAGAGTATCCCACCCACACGGTAAAGCCTGGCAAGCTTGTCAAATACTACCCATGTCGTATTTGATATGCCCAAAACCAGTAACAATTATAGACTACATTCCCATGACCTGAAGGAATGGTTTGAGGCTCTTCATATTCCTGGAGTGAACAGATGCCTTTGGCTTCACTGGCATGTCACAGGACATGTGGAGTTGTTACTGGTGCCTGCTTGAGCAAATCGATGAACAACGGGAAGACAACGGGACGACAAGTGATACAGGTGATAAGAATATGGGTCCCAGCGACTTGAGTTAGAATCCAAAAATTGCCCGGATTGATCCCTGGCAACCCATATGGTCCCCTGAACACCATCAGGAATAATTCCTGTGTGCAGAGCCAAGAGTAACCCTTAAGTATTTCCAGTGTGACTCCAAAACAAAACAATAAATAAGATTTGGGTGTTTTTATAACAGTAGCTTAATTTATAATTTGCATTCCACAGTATTTATCAAGAGGGGCAAGGTTCAATGGATTGGTTCAATTTCTTTCAATAAAAATCTGACTTTGTTGAGTTCTTAATTTTTATGTAAAAGAATCATTTCTCCTACAGCTATAATTTCTGTCTCAACTATGCTAATAAAATCTTTAAAACTGAACTTTGTAAATTGGGCAAAAGAAATCTTCTAGCATTTAATGGTACTCTATATATTGGTCTTTAAATAAACATAACAAAATATCTGCCCATTATGAGATTTAGACTCTTTCTAATAATTCCAAGAGAGAAGGCGGGCATTTATTTATTTACTCATTCATTCATTCATTCATTCATTTGATTTTTGATCTTTATTTCAGGGCCACGCCCAATAGTAAAGTGCTGTGGGTTTTTGTTGTTTGTTCGCAGTGTCACGGATCGAACACAAGTCTCCTGTGTGCAAGACATGCACTTTGCTATTGAGTCACATCCTCAGCCTGAGAGTGAGCTGCATTGAAAAATTATCTTCGAAGGTCAGCAAATTATAAATCTATAAATCAAAGCAAAATGATCTATGCTTACCATTACCCAGATCAATTTATTTATTCCTTCAAGGAATTATAAAAAAATAGTTTTCAGGAACTTTAGCTGCACATTATTATGGCCAATGCTCAACAAATTATTGAGTCGGCAGCAATGCAACCAGGTCACTGGGCTACAGGGGAAGGCATCTATCTGAGTTGATGCTGAGAATCTGGCAAGAGAGAGCTCCTGACTCTATCAGCCAAAGGGGTGGCCTGTTGCTCAAAGGGCAGTGAGGGCTGTGGGTGAGCCTGGATTTGTAAAACTAGCAAACAAAGGTTGAAAAACAAACATTCACACGATCTCCAGGAACATGCAGCCTGAACAAGTTCATTCTATGTGTCGTCACATAGCTGAGAACAATATGGCTCCCCACCCACATCAGAAAGCAAGTTCCCCTCTTCAGACAGTGGCGGTACATGCGTGCTGGGCTAATTGGAGTAGCCCACTGCTCCAATCCCATAGAGATCATCTCTGGAAGGCTCTAAGCAAAGGTCATGCTAGTACTCTCTCTTCCCTTTCTTCTTGTTTATTTTCCCCTTTTTTGGTTGGGGGTGCGGGGTCATGCCCTGCAGTGCACAGAGGCTATTTATGGGTCTGTGCTTAGGCGTGATCTCTGATGGTGTTCAGGGGAACACATGCAGTGTCAGAAATTGGAATTTGGGTCTGTGGTATGTAAGGCAAGCTCCTTAATTTCTGTGCTATCACATGAGTCCCAATACTATTTCTTACATATGCAACCTCGTCAAATTGTCCCATAACAGATTCCCTTCATCTGGTCGGTCAAGATTTCAAAAAAATTTACACAGGGCAATGATATCAGTTTACCAAAGTGACCATCACTCCTTGTCTTCCACCGGGCCACACACACCTACATGACCTCTCTAGCCCTTAAGAGCATTTATTGCTGGCTTAGCAGAATGACTGATGACGTCTAAGCTCCACTCCAGGCTCATGGCTCTGTAAGGGAATAGTAGAGTATTTCCATTGTCTACACAGCATGAGAAAGTGGAAAGGTGTAACCTGGATCTAAATAAGCTATTCCAACGTCCTCACAAGGGCAATATCATTTTGCATTTGCATGTGTTCTTTTTTTTTAAATTTTTATTGAACCATTGTGACACAGACCATTACAAAGCTGTTCATAATTGGGTTTCAGTCATACAACGTTCCAACACCCATCCTTTCATCAGTGAACATTTATGAGCAACAATGTCTCCAATTTCCCCACCCCCACCCCACCACCTGCCTCTATGGCAGACACTTCATGCTTTTTCTCTCTCTCTCTCGTTTCTCTCTCTCTCTCCTCCGTTCCTCCCACCCTACTCACACTCTCTCTTTCCTTTTCTACATTGTAGTTTACAATAAAGACCCTGAAAGGTTATCCTGTATTTTTTAAAGTTCCTTGTGAAATACCCTTCTGGTATTTTTGAGCAAGGTATCCTCGTATCCTGGACTCTGAGTAACTTAATATAAACAGTTAAACATTTCTTCAGTGGAAAGTCACTTCTTAGCTTGGGTAAAATCCTTAACAAACACGAAGCGATTATCTCTAGTGCAATATCCAGTCCATGAAAGGAGTAATAAATCAGTCTTTTACTTTTTTTTTTTTTTGGGTCACACCCGGCAATGCTCAGGGGTTTCTCCTGGCTCTGCACTCAGGAATTACTCCTGGTGGTAGTCGGGGACCATATGGGATGCTGGGAATCGAACCAGGGCCAGCAGGGCCGACCATGTGCAAGGCAAATGCCCTACCCACTGGGCTATGACTCCGCCCCCAGTCTTTTCATATCTCCAAGAAAGCTAGTAAATTTGCAATTATTTTTAAATGAACACACAACCAGGTAAGTGATAAATCAGAAGATAAACACTATTTACTGTGCAAGCCTCATTCTTAATTTTAGTTAAGAATTTAGTTTAGTTTACATTTCTTCAATAGAATTACAACATACCTAAAAAGTACTGGTCATTTTTATTGTGTAAGAATTACAATACAAATTTTTTTATTTTTATTATATCACCTCGAGATAGACAATTACAAAGCTGTCCATGATTGCACTTCAGTCATACTATGTTGCAGCACCCATCCCTCCACCAGTGTACATTTCTCAACATCAATGTCTACTGGTCATTTAAAAAATATTGATGAATTTCTGATTTCTACTTGATGTGCTTAAATGGCTCAATGAGAACCGCTTCTTCCTGCAAGTACGTAATTTACATGGTGATGGGAAATGGATAAGTATTAATAACTTGCTTAGTGCTTCAGATTATAGAAATGATTTTTATTTATATTTAATGTTTGACAAGGCACTGTTAGTAATGACAGTTCACACATACTCACTTCAATACTATACCCACCACTGAAATGCCCACCAGTCTTTCCAAATGTCCCAAAGTTCCTTTCCATTCAGCTCTTGCTCTGTCCCCATCATACCAACTCCCAGTTACGTTGCCTTTGCCCAATTGTTGCTCCTGTACTGTGTATCTTTAAAAATCCCATAGACAAGAGAGATCATTCTGTAGGAAATGATTCTTTAACACAAAAACTGCTTTTTATCTCCTTTTGCAGGTCCTACATGAAGAAAGAAGAGGTTATCTTGACTTTCTGGACCGCGCCAGGACTCCCAGAGCAAAGTCCTGAGTACACAGAAGGCAAACCCATCAACGACTGGCTGATTAAACTGGGGACTATGTTCTCAGCATTTGTCCAATAACATCATTGTCCTAAGGTAGTGATGGATTAAGTCCTATCTAAGTGTAATTACTGGGAATTAGTCTTGTGTACCTGCTGTCCATACCCTAAACCTGCAAGATAACAGAAAGCATCAATACCAGCTCTCTTAATGATTCTGGAAAAATGCATCAGGCACACAGCAAACATCCACCTACAGTCCATGTGGAAGGCACGGCCTACCGATCTTTCTAAAATGCTGATAGAAAACTTCCTGGGAGTCATAGGGGGGTCAGGGGGGAGCAAATAAATATTCGTCTTGAATATGTCGGAACAAAGGAAGCAAGGATGTGAAGCCAGAAAGTCTTCTGGTACACCGTAGGAGGAATGTGAACTGCTGTAACCTCTATCTATAGTATGGAGAACCTTGACAAAATAAAAATGGAAATTCTGTATGATCCAGCAGTACCACTTCTGACAGAGATCCAAAGGAAAAGGACAGAATAATTCTGAGAAGGCATTTGACTCCCATTCAGAGCAACATCAGCCACATTCTCCAAAACAGGAACCAATCTAAAACCAATTGACAGGTGACTGGATAGAGAAACTGGGAGACATGTAGCCAGTGAAATACATCTCTGCTACTAAAATGAAGAAAAGAAAAATCAGGCCCTGTGAGACAAATGGATGTATCTTCAGGTGATTTTACTACATGAAATAAAGAAGTACAGGACAATTATTGGACTGTTTCAGTCATATGTAGAATACGAACAACTAAAGAAAACACATTGGCAAGAAATAACAAAAACTCACTTGTAGACTGATGCTCATGCTAGTGGTTACCAGAGGGAAAGTGGAACACACAGAGTGGAGGTGGGGGCTGGGGGAGGGAGAGATGAACAGAGGGATCTTTGGGGAGGGAGAGGTTGGCCCTGAAACTTTCTTGGTGAGTGTAGTGCCAGTTACACAGAGGTGTGAAGCTAAGTCCTTGAAATTTCATCACATTGCAAAATGTGATGATTTGTCAATGAAAAAATACAAAAGGATTTGAAAAGAGAGTTCTAAGAAGGAGGTGTCCCGAGACCCATCGGGTTTCACCAGGTTGTAACCCAACAGCAGGGAATTGGGCCAGGAGGAGGAGAGACCCACTTAGTGACCAGAGGTTGGCTGTCTTCACCTGCCTCACAGCTCTGCTTTCCACTGGCTTTGCCCACTGCCTTTCTGTTCGGAACACTTCCCTTGTCGACAGTAGAACTCACCACAAATTTGGCAGCAACCTGAATTATTTTTATAGTTCTGGAGGTGAGAATTTCATCTGAAATGAAACTTCTCAGCTGAAATCCTTCTAGGGGCCCAAGGGGGAAACACCATTCATTCATTTTTCAGCTTCGGGAGCTGCTGGCATTCCTTGGCTTAGAGCCCCTCACTCCAATTTCTCATCCCATGCTTTGCTGTTGTTGAATCACTATGAGAGGGACCATTACAAAGCTGTTCATGATCGGGTTTCAGTCATACAGTGTTCAACACTCATTCCTCCACCAGTGCACATTTCCCAATACCTACCTAAAGGTTAATATCCAAGATATATAAAGAACTTACAAAATTTAGCAACAGCCCAACCCCCTATTAGAAGGAGAGAAACTAGGCTGGAGAGATAGTAATGAGTTTCATTAGTCTCCAAGGCACCATTTATTTTTCTTCATTCTTTATTCTTTCTGTCTTAAGATAATCTTAGTTTTCCTATTTCCCATCCCTCCTTCTGCCTTCTCAAATCTGTTCTTCACTTGATCACTTGATATCCCGTTATTCATCGATTTGCTTGAGTGGGTGCCAGTAACATTTCCATTTGACCCTATCACGTGCCAGTGTAGCCCAATGGCATATGGCATCTGCTTGCTTCAAGAATACGAAGAGCCTCAAACCAGTCTTTCAGGGTCTTGACAAAGAAGTCTGACCATATTGTAGGTGGGAGGCCACGTGATCTTTGACGCCCTGTGGGATCCAGTCGGTAACGTAGTCTAGTCTAAATCGGATTACATGTCCAGCCCATCTGATTTCCAATGCCTTGGCAAATGAGACAACATCCCTGACTCTAGAATGGCGATGGAGGTTGGAACTCCAGATTCCTTCTCTCACTTGAGTGAGGCATGATATTCCAAGCATAGCTCTTTCGATTCCTCTTTGGGAGACCCGAATAGCATTCTCATCCTGCTTTCGTAGGGCCCAGGTCTCTGAGGCATACGCTAATGCAGGGAGAATGGTGGAGTCGAAGAGATGTGCCCAAAGCCGGAGGTTCTTTGTCCTTTTAGCTATTTCTTCAATGCTTTTGAAGGCATTCCATGCTGTTCTCGTCCTCCTGCACAGCTCAGGTTTTAGGTCATTCATCATGTTGACTTCTCGACCTAGATACACATAACTGCTGCATTCAGAGATGTTTGTTCCATTGAGAGTGAATGGGACCTCTGGAACTAGTTCATATTTCATGAACATAGTTTTGTTGAGATTCAGCTGTAGACCTATCTGTACATATTTATAAATAAATTGGATATCCCAAGGCCCCCTGGGATGAACTCCAGAGCCACAGCAGAGCCTGGCAAACTACCCGTGGTGTATTTCATATACCAAACACAGTAACAATAATGGACCTCATTCCCAACGAATGGAGATGTTACTGGTGCCCACTGAGCAAATTGATGAACAACGGGAAGACAAGTGACAAGTGACCAATGTCCCCAGTTTCCCTTCCACCAACAGCCCCTGCAACCTACCTCTACTGAAGGCACCTCTCTCTCTCCCCACCCATTGAGCATTAGGGTTTGCAGTACAGACACTGAGAGGTTATCATGTTGGTTCCATTCTCTCCTTCCAGCACGCAGTTCTTATCCAGAGTGACCATTTACTACTCTTTGTCATATGGTCGCTTCTCTATCCAACTGCCTTCTCCTTCTCCTCCAGCACTTGAGGAAGGCTTCCCACCATGGACCCCTCCTCCGGCCCTTGCTCCGACTGTCCTTAGATATTAGTTTCATATTATGTCTTGTTTTGATACGACTTGTTCTGCTGAAGAAGCAAAAGCCACTGAGGTACCCTCTCCTCTGCAGTGCCCGCAAGGGCAGGAAGAGCCCTTGGCTCCCAGGTGGCCTTTCTTTCACTTCTCGGAGGCGTGGTGGGGGTAACAGTCTTCCCAGAAGCCGCTGCCTTCTCTACCCTATCTTAGGTTTTCTTAAGATTAAAAAAAAAAATGAATGTGCTCTTCCCCAGTGCAACATGAGAACACAGGGGAAAGCATATGCCAAAAGAACTAAAGGAAGGTCCAGAATGTACAGCAGGGCAGTGAGGCCTGGATACACTCCTGGAGCCAAACCGAAGAGGCGGCAGCACGAGCAGGGCGCTGACAGCGGACCTGCTCAAGGGACAGGGCAGAGGCACAGGGGTTGAGGCAACTGTGACACAGCTCTCAGAACAGACCCGTGGTGGGCCGGAGCGACAGCACAGTGGGGGAGGGCGTTTGCCTTACACGCGGCTGACCCAGATTCGATCCTCGGCATCCCATGTGTGGTTCCCTGAGCACCACCAGAAGTGATTCCTGAGCAAAGAGCCAGGAGTAACACCTGAGCATCACTGGGTGTGACCCCAAAAAGAGAAATTTAAAAAAAAAGAACAGCCCCCTGTAAATGCTGAGATTCTGACCAAGGGCAGGGGGGCTTTTCTAACTCTATTACTTTTTGAAAGCAGTCCAAGACTCACTCAGAAGCATTTACTACTGATGCTCTGATACATTCTCTTTGCAAGCAAAGATCAGGTCCTGGGAGTTTCTACGGCATGAATCTAGTGAGAGGTTAAACTCTCTTAAAAAAAAAAAAAAAAAAAAAGGACCGGCTTAGTTTATGACTGTTAGCTTGGAAAACGAAATAGGTGCTAATGGAAAGGCTCAGGATCAAGAGGAAGGCAGACCAGGGGCAGGAGGGAGATGCAGTGTCCTCCTGGTCCACGGAAAATCTTCCACCAGCTTAGCGTGGGGGGCTGAGGGTCAAGAGGCAATGGCATTTGAATGGTGCTGTGAAACGCCTGATTTATCTCAGGCACTGAAACGAAGCCCCTACCCGGAATGATTAACAAATTACCCGTTTTCTTGAATTCTTGCCAACTGCCCAATTCTTTAAATATGTTCCTAACCATTCAAATTGTACCTTTTTTTTTTGTTTCGGGCCACTTCCGACTGTTCTCAGGGTTTATTCCTGCCTCTGTGCTCAGGGATCACCCCCGGGGAGACTCAGGCGACCATACACGGTAATGTGGGCTGCATGAATGACCAGCACTTTACCTGCTGTGCTTAAGAGCTACCAGTAACTGCTGCCTATGTTAAAAATAGTTTGAACCAGGGGAACTCTTAAGAGAAGTCTGACAGGAAACAACATTTTCTCTAAGCAAGTCTACCTAGCCCACCTACAAGGGAATAGGAAAGGTTACAGAATTAATGCTAAAATAGTAGCACCAGTGTGCGATGATTCACTACAGTGTTTATCTTTAGATGGCTAAATTAAGTAGAACATTCTGGAAACTTTCTTTTCTTTTATTCTAACAGCATTCCTTCTCCTTGTAAAATCAACAACCATGAAACAAACCCTAATCTTCCCAAGAAAACCCTTCTCCCGGGACCTGGGATGAACAGCATGGTTCTGTCCCCTTGACATTTGGATAAAAATTTAAACTACATCACTTTAACTGTAAACACCAAAGATGTATTACAAGGCATGGAATTTTAGGTGACGGCCTTTTTTGTTTTTAACTGGCCTTCTGTAAGGTCTGCTGTGCTAAAGAAAAACACACCTTTGAGTTTGTGCTGGGAAGTCTGAATTAGAAATATGTTAGCTCATCAGTCATTTGAGTCTGGAAACATTTAAATAATTAAGGCACAAACCAGTCAGCCCCATAGATTGCTCATGATGCTGGAGTGGTTCCGGGCTCTGTCTGCTCTGCTTTCACAGCTTCAAACATTCTCCCTACACCAAGTAAGTGTGCCATGCAATGTCTCACCCAAGCCACAGTGACACAAACCCTCCAGTTTAATTTTACATTAGAATAAAGCAAGACCATCAAAAGCCAGTCGCCTACCACCTAGTCACCTTCCTCTCCTTAATTTCCTTGCGGTCTCTCCTTAATTACCCACCTGGCATCCTCACTTCACATCTATTACCGCGATGATGAACTCCTTGGATTTATTAATACGCAACATCATCCCTTGTCCAGCTGTAAACCTGCATCGTATGTGTCACACCTGATAAAGGTTTCTAAATTGGTTCTTACTAGAAGATTCCAAAATTGGCTTGGCTCCTGAAATCCTGCTCTGAGAAGACCCATTTTAGGAAGCCGCATGCAATTCATGAAGGCATTATGCAAAAGATTTCAGAACAGGACTCCTGCCCTCTCGGTCTCCACTTGTAAAAAGTGCCCCATTGGAATTCCTGGCGAAGGAGAACACAGTAGGCGGCATGGGAGACAGTTCACAGGGGCATAGGTAGGCTGGCATGCAGGAGACCTCATATGTAGGCTGGCATGCAGGAGACCCAGGTTCCATTGCTCATGCTGGAAGCTGTCCCCACTCCCGGCATTGCTTCCTCAGAGCTCTGCCTGGAGATGCATCACGCTTAGGTCATCAGGGTCACTCTGGAAGTGCTCAGTGGACCACCCGTGTCAGGAATCCCACTCAGATCCCCCACACATGTCAGGCTCATGTGCTCCGGCCCTTCGAGCTATCCCTAGCCCCCCAGTTATTCCCTAATCTTTACTGAAAACAATTAGTGATGTCCATTTAGTCCAGTGTCTGATACTGTTTCCAAATTCCAACCGAATACTGCCACAGGTTCCAAACACAAAGTGAATCTTCAATGACTTTTCTGCTGAATAGCTGTCCCCAAAGCCCAGAACAAGATTTCACTTTTTCATTCAGCCCACACTCCCTGAGTACTGACTAGGGGCAGCCTGGACCGATGCTGGGCTCCAGAGACGGTGGAGAGCAGGGCCACACATGGTGGAGTCCCCTATTCCCCATCACGCCCAAGCCCACGAAACACAGATTTAAGCATGGGTTAGGGGCTTAAGAGATAACATAGTGGGGAGAAGACTAACCTCGCACATGGCCCACCCGGGCTTAATCCCCAACACCACACAAGGGCCCCTGAGTCCCTGCCAGGAGTGATCCGTGATTGCAGAACTAGCAGTACGTCCTGAGCACCACCAGGCTTAGCCCTAAAACAAACAACATTTCAAATATGGGCTAGCCTTGCAGTCTAACAAATACGCCTCACTAGTGACCAGGCATCCTGAGCCCACTCCTGGCTGTGCTCCAGCACTTCTCCCAACCCCATGGCCACAGCTACGCTATCACTCACCCCACAAACAGCAAGATCGCTCTCTGGGGTGGGGGCGGATGAGGTCTCACAATGGAGAAAATGAGTCCGTCCACAGGAAGCCAGACTATTAGAACATTTTTACAACCTGAATTAATTCCTATACCATATTCCTCAGCTAACAAGACACAAATATGTTTTTCTTCCTTAAATCTTCAGATCTGATGGATAAGACCAATTGTTCCCCTTCCTGAGTAAATATATAAACAAGTAAACACAGAGAAAGTCATTGAACTCTTGGATGATTTTTTTTTTTTTTTTGAGTCACAGCCAACAATGCTCAGGGGTTACTCCGGGCTCTGCACTCAGGAATTACTTCTGGAAGTGCTCGGGGGACCAGCACTTCCATGGGATGCTGTGGATCAAACTCGGGTCAGCCGAGAGCATGGCAAACACCCTACCCTCTGGACTATCGCTCTGGCCCCGCTTAGGTGACATTTAAGCCCTCAAAGTTGGGGGCTGGAGCAATAGTCCAGCGGGTAGGGCATTTGCTTTGCACTTCGGCCAGCCCATGTCGGCCCGGGGATTGATCCCCGGCATCCCATATGGTCCCCAGAGCACCGCCAGGAGTAATTCCTGAGTGCAGAGCCAGGAGAAACCCCTGAGCATCGCCGGGTGTGACCCAAAAAAAGCAAAATAAATGAATAAATAAATAAATAAACCCTCAAAGTTTACAGAACAGTTTTTTAAAGTATTTTATTATACCACTGTGAGATATACAAATACAAAGATACACAATTAAAAAGTTCATATTTGAAAAAATAAAAAATTAAAAGTTCATATTTGAAAAAAATAAAAAAAATTGGGGCCGGGCGATAGCCCAGCGGGTAGGGCGTTTGCCTTGCACGCGGCCTGCCCATGCCGCCCGGGTTCGATCCCCGGCATCCCATATGGTCCCTGAGCACCGCCAGGAGTGATTCCTGAGTGCAGAGCCAGGAGTAACCCCTGAGCATCGCCGGGTGCGACCCAAAAAAGCAAAAAAAAAAAAAAAAAAAAAAAAATGAAAAAAATAAAAAAATTAAAAGTTCATATTTGAGTTTTGGTCATACAGTGTTCCAGCATCCATCCCTCCACCAGTGCCCATCTCCCACCACCAACGTCCCGGTTCCCTCCCCCTCCCCTATCCCACCTCCATGGCAGGTTCTTTATTTCTTTCCCTCTCTCTCTCTTTCTCTTTTCCTTCCATTCCAGACTATGGATTACAGAACATATATTAAAGGGTTGTCATGTATATCTTTTTGCCTCTATTTAATGCTCAGTTCTAGGTTGGTATTAGTACCCTCAACAATTGTTAGCACACTGTACAGAACAGTTTTTGATGGGTGAGATTTTCTTTTTTTTCCCACCCCCCTCCTCAATAACACTCATTTGTGATTAAAAACAAACCCCCAAAATCCTGTTGATTGCACAATCCCACGCACTGTAATTAGGTTCCTAATAGCAATTTCATATTAAACACATCACTAAAATGGAGGAGGTGGAATGCTATATTCCTCTTGCTCAGTGTCTTAAAATAATAGATGTAAGCAGGTCGGTGCTCATAGACGGCTCTCCAAAAGCACAAGTAAAGTCAGGATCTGTGTTGACCCATTCAATAAACAACAGCTTATTAGAACCTGAGTGGAGACTAGGATTTGTTTCTTTGTTTTGCTTTGGGCCACAATGGAAGTGATCAGTGGCTGGTTCAGTGCTCAGGGGACCAGTGGTGCAGGGATAGAACCTGCATCTCCCAGGATGGGAGCAAAACATAGTCCAGCCCTTTGAGTGGGCTCCCTTACCTCCATGAGAAGTTTTAATTAACTAAACACCAACTAAAGAGAAGACAACATGAACAAAATCTGTTTTCTAAAACCCTGTGGATTTTGAGGCGTACAAGACCACCAAAATTCAAACTCATGTAAATCAAATTTATTTTCAAGTAATAAGATTATCAATTACTTAGTCTCATTCAACATGTTGGTCCATTTAAAGCTGTTTTATGAATTGTATTTTATTTATTTTTTTGTGTTTTGGATCACATCTGGCTGAGCTCAAGGTTTATTTCCTGTGCTTAGCGATGACTCCTGGCAGTGCTCTGGGGGTCTGTATGGGATGCCGGGATTGAACCCGGATCAGCCGCATGCAAGGCAGATGCACTATCCATGGCCCAGAATTTTATTAGTTGAAATAAAAGCTTTAGTAACTATCATGTTCTTAATGAATTCAATCTGATCATGATTTATTAATATTCAAATACACAGAGATTTAGGGATTTCCTACTTTTGTTTCTTTTTTGCTCTTTTTTGGGTGGGAGGCCATACCCAGAGATGCTCAGGGATCACTCCCGATCTACACTCAGGAATCACTCCTGGCTATGCTCAGGAGGCTATTGGGAAGCCAGGGATCAAACCAGGTCGACTGTGTACAAGGCAAATGCCCTACCTTCAGTACTGCTCTGGCCCCTCCTAGCTAATTTTAGGATTGAAATTTGTTTGTAATTTTCCTTCTGACTTTAGAATTTGCGGAGCAACACTTCATCAATATCTCTAATATGAAATAATTTAACAATTGTGTGATGGGCAAATTGAATTCCCCCAATTTGTATGTTAAAGCCCTCACACCCTGGGAATAGAACTGATCTTAGAGCTTTAAAGGTTCTTTAGAGGTGACAGTTCCAATGAAGCTACAGGTGATCCCTAACCAAATCTGTGTCTTGAGGGAAAGGGATCTCAAGTGGGGTTCAGTAGAGATTCAGGGGACCCCTATGATTTTTAGTCAACCAGGTTGGAGGTTTAATGCAAGGGTCTATGGATGTGCTGAGGATACTTGGGCCACACCCACTTGTGTTGGGACCCTGTGGTGCTAGCACAGGACTGAGTCCAGCTCCAGTGAGCATACTCCCTAACTACTGCACTACCTTCTGGCCTGAATTTGACAGTGTCTTTTTAGAGGAGATCCAGATACACACAATGTGACATCAGGGATTCCCTCACAAGAAGGAAACTCTTGTGAGCATCAGTAAGACAGCAGCCACACACAACCAAAGAGGGAGGACTCCAAAGAAGCCAAACCTGCCCATCTCTTGATCTTGGACTTTCAGTGTCTGGAATCAGAAGGAAATGAAGAGATACGGAAGCCACATGATCAGTAAGTACAATTAGACGATTAGAGTGACTTGTCCCCAGAATGCTAAGTTGAATTTACTTAGTAAACTCTTTTGGATCTGATAAAATATGTTGAATATTGATTCAAATTAGATAACAATGACTGACTTTTCAAGATTCTTTTCTTTCTTGAGATGGTTTTGAAAACTTTCATTAAAAAATTAGATACCTTTAATTGATTCTTAAGGTTCGGATGTCAAACTTATTCTAATAAATTTGTGATACTAACTTGGGAACTACCATAGTATTTTCCATTTCCAATACTGGTTTATTTGTTTTGTTTTGGGGTGCCACACTCAGCAGTGTTCGAGGCTTACACCTATGGTGCTCAGCGACTAAATACAATGTCAGGGACCAAATCAAAAGCCGCTGTATGCTAGGCGAGCACGAGCACCTTTACCCTGTACTCATCACTCTGGCCCCATTTCCAATACTGTTATCTGTGCTTTCCTTCTTATTCAAGCTATGTTGGGCTCTGTTTATCCTCAGATATTTGTTTGCTGATTTGTTAATTTTTACATCTATATTTTAGGGATTCCTTTCTTTTGCCTCCTTTGCATTAAATCCAGAATGCCTTCTTCCAAAGACTGACATTTAGACCATGTAGTATAAACGGTAATGTTCACTCTGCCTGTAAGACCCTGACATATTTTTAGCACCACCTCACAAGTTACTGTGAGGGGTACCTGATAGCTTGCTGAAGCCAATTGTTTCCATCAAAGGAGCTGTTTTTTTTTAACAGTGTTCCATAAAATTGGTGGAAAATCATTGCATTTTCCAAAAAGAAAAAAGAATTTTATTGACTGTGGGATCAAACTCAGTGGTCCTGACTCAGAGTAATGGTATAGTGGCAGGGTGTTTGCCTAACACACCAACCAGCACCCCAAAATGGTTCCCTTAGCCTTCCAAGCACCACTGGGTGTGGCCTAAAAAATAAAGAAACAAAAAATAACCATCACCCCCACCCACCCACATATATATACACACAAAAACCTCTTAGTGGTCCTTAGGGGCTACTTCCAACTTCGTGCTCAGGAATCACTCTGGGCAGTGTTTTCCTTACGGTAACAAAGATCAAATCTGACCCTCCTCGAATTTTCAAAACTAGTGTTCTAGCCCACAGAGCTATTTTCTGCTCCAAACCTATTCCTTTGAGTTTGTTTGCTTTTTTTTAAATTGGAAGATTGAGCAAATGAGGTTTATATCTCCCATATCATAACTTGAAATATTTATTGATGTACATATCTTTATTGACAATATAGTGAGTTACTAAGTACCAATTTATAGCTAGGGCAATATCATCACATTTGTCAATGCCAGAAACCTTCTAAATCAGGAATATGTAATTCTATCTACTTTACAAGATCAATGATCAGAAGTATAAAAGGCTTTATAAGATCTTTTACTGCCAGTAATACATAGAATTTTGCTGAGTATTGGACTTTTTTTACCTAAATAACCCATCAAGTAGAATTCCCATGAGTGAATCAAAAAACTAAGTTTCTCAATTTCAAAACAGATAACCTCTTGCTTTCAAATATCTCTTTCATCTGTTGAGTGTGCCTGTAAAGGACTGTAAAGCTGTACCCCAGCTTTTCCTCTCAACAGACTGCAGACCTTCGTGTTTTAATTGTCTTGCCTGAGTTGCTAACTGACTTTTGGCATGATTACTCTATTATAGATCACTGTCATAAAGCATCACATGTCACTGAGGAAAATGAGTTATAATGTCATAATATTTTATATACATACTTTATATACATGCTCATTGTTGTTTTGAGGCCACACCCAGCAGTGCTCAGGCCTTAGGCATGGCTTTCTGCTCAGGAATCACTCCTGGTGGGCCGAGAGGAACCGTGTATGGTAACAGAACTGAACCTGGATCGGCTACTTTAAGGCAAGAGCTCTACCCACTGTATTATCTCTCTGACCTTTGTCAGATTATATTATATTATTTTTTTTCAGTCCAGAACTTTTTATAATATGAATTTACTACTTATCTCTAATTCCTTAAGAAATAATTTATGGACTTATGATTTGACTTTATGATTTGATTGACATTTGATTACTGATCATCTACAAATGTTTATTTAATCACTTGTATCACTTGTCTTCCCATTGTTCATCGATTTGCTTGAGCTGGCACCAGTAACATCTCAATTGGGAATGAGGTCCTTTATTGTTACTGTTTTTGGCATATCAAATACACCACATGTAACTTGCCAGGCTCTGCCGTGGCTCTGGGTTCATCCCAGGGGGCCCAGTCTTTTTCTATGTCAGACCATCGACCATTCAGGGACCAAGGGGCAGAGCCCTAGGTGTAGACAAGCCTGACTCCTGTCTGCCACCTGCCAATGCAGCTGGGCACTGCAGCTACACCTACAACACTTCAAGGGGCAGGGAATGTTTATTTAATGCTTATATTTCATTACCAAAAATTAAAGTGTGGTTCACTACTAGGAATTTTTGAATTAATTTTTCTAGAAAAATAAATTAAATCAAATGGTAGAACTGGAGAGCTCAACAGGCTGAGGGTCTGCACTGCAAGTATGAGGCCCAGGTTGATACCACACTGGCTTCCCGAGAAACCCTGGGACAGCCTTTCGTGGCAACGTTAGTCAGAGGAAAACATCTGACAGGCTCAAGCAAATGTAAAACCCAAGGAACTTAAATACTGCACAATAGGATTAAGTCTTAGTTCCAACCCTGCCTCTTTTTTTTAACCACTTGAAATAAATAATTTGATTTAAATTTATAGTAGTTATGGGGCTGGAGCAATAGTGCATCAGGTAAGACATTTGCCATGTCTTTACAGACACAAGTTCAATTCCCAGTACCCTGAGTACCAACAGGAATGATCTCTGAGCAGAGCCAGGAGTAAGTCTGAGCACTGCCAGGTGCAGCCAAAAATAAATAAATAAAATAAAATAAAACAAAATTTATACGCATTATCACATCTTTCCTCTCTGGCAAATGGATGCTTTTCTGCCCTCATACATCTGACCTGGATTTCACACTGTCATTAGTTGAAACTACATCAGATAAAGATGACTGGACTGTGACAAAGATCTGTTGATTTAGATGATTTTTAATCATGTAACACAGAGCATCACATCACTGAATATGTGGAAACTTTCAGAACATTCAGGAAGGTACATTTCCACACCTGACAACGCTCAGGGGATACTACTCACTCTGTGCTTGGAAGTGACCCTGGGCAACTCTTTAGAGACCATACGCAGTGCCAGGGATTCAAACATGGTTTGGCCACATGCAAAGCAAGTGCCTTGACTCCTATACTCCCTCTCTGATCCTATCTTAGATGATCTGTTTATTTACTCTGGTACTCTGGGTTTACTTCTGGCTCTGTGCTCAGCAATCACTCCTGGCACTTCTCAAGGGACCATATTTAATACATGGGACCAAACCCTGGCTGGCTGCATGCAAGGCAAGCACCTTAGCTGCTGTATTATTTCTCCACACCCTACCTACTCATACACCGGTATTTTATTTTAAAGAAGTCCTTCTTTTCACGAAGCACTACAGCCAGCTTAGAACTGTGCCTGCCCCACTCACTCTGGAGTGTTCATCCTGTGTCTAAGTGATCTAGCACCATTCAGATGACCTAAATCATCCAGAGTTTATTCTCTCAAAAACATGTTTTGAGCAGTCCTCTGGCCATAAGCCATGTTCCTGCCTTCAGAGAGGAATGTATTCTTTAGTTGAAGTTCACCTTTCCCAGAACAGAGTATTGCCACGTGGGTGTCATCAGATTCCTGTATTTCTTCTTGGCTACTGGGCACCCCGTCCCCGGTATCTTGCTAGGTGTGGGCTCTCCTGATTCTGCCTCTGAACCCAGCTTCCCGCTCCTTAAGCCCAAGGTAACCATGAACCTGGCTCATGGCGTGTCCTGTCTGGGATCTGTTTCTGCTCTGAATGTAGATCTTGGCCTGGGCTAAGCCAATCTCCCCTTCTGTAAGACTGGACTCCCACTGCTACAGACAGGCAGACTTGATTCCTGACAGGGCACACAGGGGGCTGCACTGTCCTCTTTCCCCTTGCTTCTGTCCTGGGGATCCCCTGCAACCATGTCTTGGTGCCCACACAGTTTCTGTCTGGTTGAGCCTCAGTTGCTACAGCACTTCAGAAACTGCCACTGGTTCCCTGCGGTGAGCAGGGCTGGTGCTGAGGTCCTGCCAATCAACCACACTGTACTTCCTGGTTCAAAGCAGTCGTGCACTTCCTCCACTTGAGGTGAAGCACCATCAGAGACGGGTGTCCTTTATCAGTAGAGACAAATGAGGGCCCCGGGACGTTCTTTTTTCCCCTGATGCCTGGGTCCTACCACTTCCCATCTGCCTTTCTCTGATCTCAGAGACGGATACGTCATCCCCGAGATAGCAGGCATGACTGTAAGCACCTGGGTGTATCACTGGTCTCTGCACTAACACCCAGGATTCATTCCCCCGTTTCTGACACCATGGAGTGATGGTTGATTAGAGATTGTTAAATAATTGTGCCAAACACTGTCTAGCTTTTGAACTTCTCAAAGCTTTCCAGGCCACATGGCTGTCCTCCGTAGGGTCTCCTGGGCAAGCCACCAGGGGCAGCTGCCCTCTCTGGGGCCATGCAGGGAGGCAGTACCAGGCCTCCCTGGAACCAGACTATGTTTGCTTTACTGAGGACTTGAAGTAGTGGGTGGGTTCATCTTTATATGTGTGTGGTGGAAGGACTTAGGGTCTCTAGCTTAGTCCTCCCAGGTTCAACACCTAGTCCCATTTCTAAGGAGCTCTGTTAATAGTCACGTTTTCATGGATCTCTGTTCATATCTGCATCATTTTCTGGTCCTAATGCTGATTATTATTTTAGCTTTGATCTTGAAAACCAAATCATCTGGACCATGCTTCTAAGCAATGCTGTGTCCAAACTCTGTGTGTGTGTGTGTGTGTGTGTGTGTGTGTGTGTGTGTGTGTGTGTGTGTGTTGTGCTGGATATCAAACCCAGGACCCTGGCATAAACACAGGCATAAACTCTAAATCTTGTTCTCAACTCCTTAATTCCCAAAACTTGTTCTGAATTCCTTCCCTAATATTCCACTTCCAGAAGGGCTGGTTATATGCTTCCAGTCCCCACTCGCCTTTGGACCTTAGCAGCATATGCACTTTGCACATAAGATGCCAAACAATTGGAACTGATCCAACTGCTAGGCGGCAGCTTCATCACAGAGAGGGAGAGGAGGAGCTGCTAGTCCTTCAGTGAGGACTGGGGCTCTAGAAGCAGGGCTGTGCCTTACTGATCACTGCTCCTTTCTCTGCGGAAATCCGATGAAAGGACAGATTTTTAAATGGCAGCTGAGGCCCCTTCGCCCCACAGGCAGATTTCCCCGAAGCTACCCTCCGGCCTGTCAGCTCTCACTACCTGCTGTCCAGCATTCCCCACTGTTGTGGGGCTCAGGCTAATTGCCCTGCTTCATCATTCCTTCCCAACTGCTAACTTCCTTCCTTCCTTCCTTCCTTCCTTCCTTCCTTCCTTCCTTCCTTCCTTCCTTCCTTCCTTCCTTCCTTCCTTCCTTCCTTCCTTCCTTCCTTCCTTCCTTCCTTCCTTCCTTCCTTCCTTCCTTCCTTCCTTCCTTCCTTCCTTCCTTCCTTCCTTCCTTCCTTCCTTCCTTCCTTCCTTCCTTCCTTCCTTCCTTCCTTCCTTCCTTCCTTCCTTCCTTCCTTCCTTCCCTCCCCTCCTCTCCTCCCTCCCTCCCTCCCTCCCTCCTTCCTCCTTCCTTCCTTCCTTCCTTCCTCCCTCCTCTCCCTCCCTTCCTTACTTCCCTCCCTCCTTTCCTTCCTTCCTTCCTTCCTTCCTTCCTTCCTTCCTTCCTTCCTTCCTTCCCTCCCTCCCTCCCTCCCTCCTTCCTCCTTCCTTCCTCCCTCCCTCCCTTCCTTCCTTCCTTCCCTCCTTTCCTTCCTTCCTTCCTTCCTTCCTTCCTTCCTTCCTCCCTCCCTCCCTCCCTCCCTCCCTCCCTCCTTCCCTTTCCTTCCTTCCTTCCTTCCCTCCCTCCCTCCTCCTTCCTTCCTTCTTTCCTTCCTTCCTTCCTCCTTCCCTCCCTCCTCCCTCCCTCCTTCCTTTTTTTCTTCCTCCTTCTTTTTCTTCTTTCCTCCTCCTCCTCCCTTTCTTCCCTCCTCCTCCTACCTTCTTTCCTCCTTCCTTTTTTTCTTCCTTCCTTCCCTTCCTTCCTTCCTTCCTTCCATCCCTCCCTCCTTTCCTTCCTTCCTTCCTTCCTTCCTTCCTTCCTCCCTCCTTCCTTTTTCTTCCTCCTTTTCTTCCCTCCTCCTCCCTTTCTTCCCTCCTCCTCCTTCCTTCTTTCCTCCTTCCTTTTTTTCTTCCTTCCTTCCCTTCCTTCCTTCCTTCCTTCCTTCCTTCCTTCCTTCCTTCCTTCCTTCCTTCTTCCTTCCTTCCTTCCTACCTTCCTTCCTTCCCTCCTTCCTCCCTCCCTCCGGTCCCTCCTCCATCCCTCCCTCCCTCCCTCTCTCCCCTCCGTCCCCCTCCTCCATCCCCTCCCTCCCTACCTTCTGAAGATGTTGTGAACCAGACCCACTCCCTGGGCTTCATGGCCATGACCTGTGGAGTTCTCAGTATCCTGGGCTGGAGCCCATTCCACCAGAAGCTCCTTCAGAGCATTCCTGCCCACCTCACTTCCTGCACCACCCCACAGCCAACAACTGAGCTGCCCCACCACAAACTGTGTATAACTGGTTAATACCAGCAGCAATTTAACAACACCCTCAACCTCAAGCCTCCCCTCTAGACCCCATTCTTGCATTTCTCTCACTGATCCTTTCAGGACATCACTTCAAAAGGGTTCGGGATACTAACTTCACATCCACTGAATGAACTAAAGTTTCTACGTAGCATTTCATGGGGCCAGCAGGTAGGTCATGAATCTTAGGAGGTCAGATAGTTTTGCCACAACCATTGACATTCAGCCATAAGTATAGATGAATACACGTAAATATGTATGTGGAACTTTTTGGTTCCAGGTGCAGTGACTGACTCATAGGCAACTAACATTTTGTTAACAAGGACAGGATTTTGCGACCTCACTCCTTTTTACTTCTGGGCTACTGACTGTGATCAATGTTAAAACTGAACTAAGGAACAGACATAGCAATGTGGAGCCTGTCTGTTTGCTAGCACTGTGCAGGAGCTGCAGGTGGCTACAGGAGCTACCTCTGCTGACCTCGTGTGCAGAGCTGGAACCAGACCTGTTTCTGTATGTCCAATTAAGGAGTAATAGGATGCTACACACCCACCCAGCTGTTTGTGAAAACCATCCCAACTAGGAATTCCCATGTAAACGTTGTCCAGGAAATTTCCCAAAACTCAAAATTAAGACTTCTAAGCAAAAATCCTGTTTGTAAATAATCAATCTTAGAAGGTAATTTCCCTTTTTTTTCATCTGCCACCATCAGAGCATCCGTTGTCTCCAGGGAGCCTGGCTCAGCCATCTCAGCACCCCCCAAATTGTCCTTAAGTCAAGAGCTGCTGGTGTGGAGACTTCTAGGTTGGACACTGCTCCGGGAGATTCAATTTACAAAATGAGCAATGGTCATAATTGGCATAAGACTACGCCAATTGTCTTATGCCAATGTCTTATGCCAAATACAAAATTACCTATAATCATATATGATTATAATTGATGATGCCCAGTGGCTTACAGAAAGAAGATATTCCAACCCTTTCTGAAGCGTTGCTTAACACTTGGGCATGGATGGGTCTGCCTTGTTGGAATGAGGGGTTTAGATTCAGGAAGGCTGTCTTTTTCTGTGCAGGAACAAGTGCTTATAAAATATTTGTGCCTTCATCCCCAATTCTTCCTAAGGTACTAACAATAATAGCTAACGCTTTTGGGTATTTTTCTAAATGCCAAGTTGTATGTGATATTCATACCCTTTACCATGGCTCCACATGTAGGTTCTATTTTAGATCTTTTAGAGACAAAAGGAAGGAGAGAGAAAGAGAGAGAGAGTGAGCATGGAAGTTTACTTGCACATCTAGTGGAAAGTAAAAGCAGTATTTGAATGTGATCAACTGGATGACCAAGCTCATATACTGGTTGTCATAGTCAAGTGCCTCTTTAAGCTAAATAATTTTGTCTTTTATTCTTAAGGACAAAGAACCAAGTCAACATTCAAAACCCACAACCACCACCACACACCAGTTTATTTACACACACACCAGTTTATTTACACACACACACCAGTTTATTTACACATGTCTTCATTTGACCCAAATTGCAATCTTCTTAAGTTCTGGTCTAGATCTCTAAACACTGTATAGCCACAGCACTTAGCACCACATTTGAAATGTATTCTCTCAAGTTCAATAAACATTTCTTAATGAATATATGATTAAATGGTATTATACAAACAGGGTTTGCATCTACCACTGTTTAATTTCACCGTTATGACAATACTAAACTTGATTCGTCCAATCAAGACAGAGGTGACTTACAGTTAGTTCTGTTACTGCTTGATTCTGTGGTATTCATATCAGATGGTTCCTGCCAGACTCTCTACTTGACTGAGCTAAGTATGTCCTTGTGTCACTTTAGGATAAACCTCAACACTGTACCCCAGTATTCTACCAACCTCAGAAGATGGGGATTGCTCTTTCTAGCTTGTTCCGTGCAGATGCCAACAAGCAGACACACCCAGCTCTGCAATCCATTCCAAAAAGGCACAAGTACTTTCATTAACTAATTCAGTTTAGTAAAAGCAGTAGCTGGGATCTTCACAATCTGTAGATGCGGAAAGATTCGGGCGGGGATGCCACTCTTTATTCCTACTGTGAGTCATGGTGAAATCACTGTACCTAAAAGGTCCATATAAATCTTGGCTCTTGTGGTATAAATAGTTGATTCCCAGTTGCATCCAAAGACAGTAACAGAAGTTTACTAATTATTGGGGCTGGAGTATTAGCACAGCAGGTAGGGCATTTGCCTTCCACCCGGCCAACCCGGGTTCGATCCCCGGCATCCCATATGATCCCCGAGCACCACCAGGAGTAATTCCTGAGCGAAGAGCCAGGAGTAACCCCTGAGCATTGCCAGGTGTGACCCAAAAAAGCAAAATAAATAACCAAATAATTTTTTAAAAAGTTTACTAATTCTTGACTTCCCTGAGAGTTCATCTCCAAAATATAGTGAAGTGTTTCTAAATTCAAGCTTGTGAATATTAACTACGTATTTTAAGAGCATCAAAGTTTTTAAATTATATTCTATCTGTACAAACTATTATTTACGTATTTCCATACTTAAATTCTTTGAAGACTTTTCTCTTTCAATACAGCTGAATCCTTCAACAAAATCTTTTAGGGTCATCAATTTTCCTATGCCCTCTCTGCCACTGACAGATAAATCAAATATCTATTCAAACTGAATGAAACACGTCTGTTTAGTTCAAGAAACTGAGCAGCTAAACAATACCATAGTTAACAGATTTTTGATCTTGCTCTTATCACTAAATATTATATTATAACTACATTCCCATGTCATTAAAACTATTCATAACTATGAATAGAACCCTACAATTTCTAACATTTACTTGCTTATTACCTGATACTTGGATATAAAGGTTGTTTCCAAGGATGTTGATGAATATTGCTATATGCCTTATCATCACAGTCATATAATTAAGGAAATAAACTGTATTCAATCAAAGGGCCCTTGGCTGTCAGGAAGATAAGGGGAGAATGGCCTGCTAGAGTCTTTCCTATACTTTCCATCCCTACCTTCTAAGTCAATACACATATAATTTTGGCTCTGGTTAACAAAAAGTAGACCGGATGACCTGCTACCCTCTATGCTTGGAGATAACACAAAGTCCTTGGGTGTGATGAAAGCTCTGATACTGGGAGTGGCTTCAAAGTCTGTGTCACGCTCCTGTCCAACTCTCTCTGGTTATGGTCAAAGGGATTTTCCACTTTTTACATTTTTCTCAAATTTCTGCCAGACATTTCAAGGGTTGTATCTGGGTTGACTGATCTGTGGGTGTTCTCTGATGGGGACGTTTTCCTGCCAGGTCCGTCTGTAGCTCGAGACCTCTTTGCACACTACCTCTCTAACGCGGGAGTGCCGGCTCCCGCTCACAGTCCTGTCGCGCAATCAGCTAGATCGCTTCCATGTTGTCATGGGTCACCCAACCCACCCTTAATCTGTTGTTTGATTTGCTCATCTTCAGTGACCTTGTAATGTTGCTTCGGTCACCCACCTTGTGAGATGTTTCGTCACCCTAGCAATCACACTTTTTAAAAGGCTAAATGCCATCGTGTTACTTAGGGACCCCGCATGTCCCAATTCTCTAATGACTTTCCCCTCACCCCGCTTTTCCCCTTTCTCCTGATCTCATTTGCCTCCTAGAGTCACACTCAGGTGTGAGTCCACTCACCTTACTCCACGCCCTTTGGTTGTTCCTGCCTGAGCCACAAAGAAAACTCTGCATTCACATTCTTTTTTCCCTGTAAGGAAAACTCACCTATCCACAAAAGTTGCTTCACTTATTAAAAATATCTGTCTAATTGCACACAAATGCTAAGCCCTTCTTTGAGGCCTTCATTCTTCTCTCTAAACCTAGTCCCTCAAACTTGTGACACCCTTTCGCCCCTTCAACAAGAACCGTCCTCCTGTCTTCACGGAAGAAATGTTAAGCCATAGAGGAAACACCACCAGCTGACCACCACCACATTTCAGCCTGACTATTCTGGGACACAGTCTTTCAAGAAGCCTCTGATGGTCCTCACACTTCCTGGGCTCCACACTCCTGTGTAGTCTCCTTTGAACACTTGGGCTCAACCAAGTGACTTCTACGAGTTCAACATGAATGGTGTTGGACTCTGGTGAAGTTCAAGACTAGATTACCCAGCAGCTACGAATTTCATCTTACTTGCCCTCTCTGGCTCTTTGTCTGACTGGGTCTGAGAGAAAGCAGCTATCGTGTTATGAGCTCTGCTTTGGGGACATGGGAGAAGCAAGCTGACATCAGTGACAGGACAAATGCCTGTGAGGACCTGAGGTCTTCAGCCCGAGAGCTCAAGAAGCTGAAGTCCTGTCAATTCCCTGAAGAGAGAGAGTTCAGAGGCAGATCCTTTTACAAGCTGAGTGGAGTTGGCTCCTACCCTGGCATATACTTGCTTACTTATTTAGTTTTAATCATCTCCATGAGATAGAATCACTATGAGATAAACAATTACAAAGCTGGTCATGATTGGATTTCAGTCATACTGTGTTCCAACACACATCCTTCCACCAGTGCACATTTCCCAACACCAATGTCCCCAGTTACCCTGTTACCTACTCCCAGCATAACTTGCCTCTTGACAGGCACTTTCCTTCTCTCTCTCTCTCTTCTCTCTCTCTCTCCCACCCCCTTTTTCTGGCATATATCTTGATTGCAATCAGTGAAAGACTTAATGAAGTAAGACAGAAGGAAAAAGGAAAAAACACAGAAGAATATCACTTATAGGTGGTACTTAGAATAACTTGATGAAGATTTGTAATGGTTTAAAGGGGCAGATGCCAAATGTCCCAAAGTATAGAGAGGAGAAAGAAAGAAATCAAGTGGAAGGGGGGTCAGGCAGAAGAGACAGATGAGAAACAAAAGAGCAAGGGTCAAGGGCCATTGGTGGTGTTAAGGATGATAGAGTTTAATATCCAAATCCTAGAGTCAGCAACACTGACATCATGAAACCCAAACTTTCACAACCAAACTTACAAAGGTGCCTGTCAAGAGGGCAGGCTGGGGCTGGCGCAGGGGGCAGGGCAGGAGAGGGAACCTGGGAACCCTGATGGGCAGAAGTTGCCACTGGAGTCTGGCTAGGTGCTGGAACACTGTGTGCCGAAAACTCAACTAGGATAACTCTGTAAATCACGATGCTATTTTTTTTTTTGCTTTTTTGGGTCACACCCAGGGATGCTCAGGGGTTACTTCTGGCTCTTTGCTCAGGAATTACTCCTGGCAGTGCTCAGGGGACCATATGGGATGCCAGGGATCAAACCCAGGTCGGCCGCATGCAAGGCAAATGCCCTACCCGCTGGGCTATCGCTCTGGCCCCAATCACAATGCTTTAATAAAATAAAATTCAGAAGAAAAAAGAAGGACCCAAGTCACAGGACTCAGCTAACATAGGACTTCCTGCTTCACGGAGCAGCTTAAGTGCCTGTTTGTGGCAGCACTATTCTGGGGCAACTGTCTCATGGCAACAGATAATGAAGAGACACGCCCGCTCTTCCTGCTGCTCTGGTGGTCGCGGAGAGGTGCTTCTCTTTTACCCCTAACACGTCCCACTCCCCTGCGGACAAGGCCCCCTTCCCCTTCAACTTCCCAGACCTCAGTGTCCCCCACTGAGTGCCTTGGGGAGACCCCACACTATCTCTTCACCTCATCCCCTGCTTCTTTCATTGTCGCTCTTTACCCCCAACAGTATAAACTGAGTGAAATCAGAAGCCACAGGTATAGGGTTTGTGACTGCAGCCTCAGTTTCCCTATCAGCCTCTCAATGCAGAAGTGCGTCCTTAGTAATATGGTGGATGAATAAATACCATCAGTGAATACTGAAAATAAAGAATTGGGGGCTGGAAAGATAATAATATGGGTAAGGTACCCTCTGTGTGGTTTAATCCCTGAACCACATACGCTGCTCTGAGATTTGCCCAGAGTGATCCCTGAGCACAGAGCCAGGAGTAAGCTCTGAGCACTGCAGGAGCCCCAAATCAAAATAAAATACTAAAACAAACCAACAAACAAACCTTTGGTAGCTGCCTGATAACATTTGTGTGGTGGTTCTTAGCATTGCCAAATCACCTGTTAGGAACCTCGGACCCCACAAACTTGCTTAAACAATCATACATAGTGCAGCAAATATTAAACAATGATAGTGGCACTGTTGGAGGACATGTTTAGCTAATCTGGGAGTTTTGTTGTTTTGCTCACTCCCAGCTTAATCTTATTTAAGCCAATGTTCATTCTAATGAGATCTCTCTTCTATGTAAACACTTCTAGAGTGTGTGGCAGTTACAGAAGTCACCTTGATTGAATAACTTCTGACTTATACATCTACGAAGACTTCTATGTTTTCTAGATTGGACACAGCTCCTCTATACCCACTGCACCCAACGTGGGACAGTTAGAATTTACCAGGAGACTACCACCCTGGCTACGCTGAGACTAAAGGAAGACTATAGGAAGGATCATACTAGTTTGCTCTAAGCAGGCGAGTATGACCCTTTCAGTGCATGAGAACAAGATACTCAGAATCACACTGGTGCAGATAATAATAAGGACCTTGTGGGTACCATCTAGATTACATGAAGCTCATGAAGTTAAGATGTATTACTTTATATCAGCCCCCTCTCTCTCCAGTGTTTTACATAAGAGATAATCTCGGGATTAGTCCTTGGTGTAACCTTTGTTTATACCTGCAATAGGGTGTAGCACTACACTCTTTTTTAGGGTTCTTTGTTGGCATGACAACCTCCCGATTGGATTACTTTGGTGTATGTAAGGGGCTGACTTGAGGCCCCTTCACCTTTTACCTTTTGCCTTTTGGACCTTTTACCCTTTGCCTTTTGGTTCCTCAGCCTTCAGCTTTTGGCTCCTGCGGCCTTTTGGCTTTTGGCCTTTTGCTCTTTGGCCTTTGCTCCTTCTTCTGGGTAGGACTCAGCTCAGGTGAGATCCTTTCTCTTTGGTGGGAGCTTAGGCTCTTTTGTATGGTCTAAGTTCGGACCAGAGCTAGAGTTTGTTCATTATATTGGATTGCTGTGGAAGAGCTTTTGTACTATTAAAAGCCATTTTTTGGAACTGCACCGACTCGTGAGTTTTCATCTGTTCTCCCGGCGTCCTCGGAGGTAGAAGACAACCTCTGTCCAGACACTGTCGGGGACCCCGGCGGCGTTCCCGACATGGCACAATTGTGAAAATAAATAACCTGCCCATGACGAGTCATTTGCCAAAACTGTAGTTTTCTTCTGTGGTTTGTTGCTGCTGTCGTTTTCCATGCAAGACTCCCTCTCTCCGCACGGAACGTAATTTCTTCCCCCTCCACCTGGGAAGAAGGGCGACACGGGACCTCATACCCAGGGAGGGACCTGCAGGAAATACTTTTCCACTGCAAGTAGACGCACGGAGGAAGAACGGAAGAGTATCTTTGTTATCTACTGCCCAGCCACAAATCACCCCAGACTGCAGTGCTGAAAGCGATGCCCTTCTTGGTTCTCGGGGTCAGGAAAGCCTTTACTGAGGCTTTCCCTGGGCTCAGTCTCTCCCACAGAAACCAAGATTCAGAAACTACTTGATGCCAAATTGTTTAAGGGTGACTTTTCTTCTTGGCAAGGAGCGCAGAGCTGATTTTCAGCTCTGCTCTCTCCCGTGGCCCAGATTCTGTGCAATGAACAAGCTCTACAGCCTTTCTTGGCTTCCCTAGACCCCTGGCTTTAGGGAAAACTGAAGGCCAGGTATTCACTCTTGCTGGTTCTGGGCTCACTCGCCACCTTGGGCAAAGCAAACAGGAGTTCAATGCAGTGAGATCACCCACGAAGAGATGAAGCATCTGCAGAGCACTGAAAAGGGGGTGGGTCTGCTAATCCACGGGACAACTGCCCCACATGATGGGAGGCCTGGGTTCCTCCCCAGCTGATGGACTCCTCCCTGTGACTGCAATGGTGGGTGGGTGCCAGCAAGTGGCAGAGAAGAAGGCACTTTCTCATCACACCTGTGCTGTGACTGGTATCACCCATGAGAGGGAACGGGACGGGGGTGGGGGGATTGGTAATAGAAATCTCACTAGTGTTGACAAACACGCCGGCAACCTTGCATATGACACAGATTTAGGTTAATTTAGAAAAAAAATAAGTATTAGAACATTACCTGCACCAGTATTTCAGAACACTGGGTTTTGTTTGTTCTTTGGGCCACATCCAGCTGTGCTAAGGGCTGACTTCTGGCTCTGTGCTCAGGGATCACTCCTGCTGGGGACTGCGTGGGGAGCTGGTGGCTGAACACGGGTTGGCTGCATGCAAGGCAACAGCTTTGCCCACTGTACTGTCTCTCCAGCCCAGAACAGTGAATTTCTATGCCCCGTCCCCTCACATGATCTTGTTCCCAGCAAGTACTTAACCTTAGCTGAGGCTCTTACATCCCAGATAAGCTACAAAAGGGGACCTTTGTGGTTCTCGCTCCCTCTCTTCTCTGTGACATGACACTAGATTAATCTCTCTCTCTCTCTCTCTCTCTCTCTCTCTCTCTCTTTTTTTTGGGTCACACTCTGCAATACTCAATACTCAGGGTTACTCCTGGCTCTGACTCAGGAATTACTCCTGGAGATGCTCAGGGACCATATGGGATGCCAGGGAATCAAACCGGGTTGGCCATGTGCAAGGCAAATGCCCTCCCCACTGTGCTATTGCTCTGGTTCCGATTCTGTTTGAAGCAGAATTCTTCAGGATCTGATATCCAAATGGTCAGAGTGCGAATGTCTTCACTGTGGCTCAGCACCTGCGCGGGCTGTGTTCCACTGGTCTCATGGGCCGTGTGTGTGGCCACTGGCCTCCTGTTCCATTCCAGTCCTGCTGAGTCGCCTCTGCTCTCCTCCCCAATCCATCCTTCCAGCTCTGCTCAATACCTCTCAATGCTCAATGCTCAACTCCAGCTTCTGGCTGGAGTCTTCCCACATCTTTTATTTCTTTTAATGAAACTCTTTTGTGTTTGCTTTGGTTTAGGCTGTGCCCAAGAATGACTCCTGGTTCTGTGTCAGGTGTGCAGTCCTGTTGGGGTTCAGGGGACCATATACAATGCCAGGGTTTGAAGCAGGGATGACCAAATGCGAGCATACACCACACCTACTGTATTATCTCACTGGCCCTTAAAGAAACTTTTCCACACTCTTTAGCATCCATTAAAAAGTTCCCTTCTTCCAAGGCATTTCCTGGCTCCTGTTACCTCTAGAAACTTTTTCTCATCTTTTCTATTATTTATGATATCAGTTGAGTTCCCCTGTATTATCTAATCTTTTATTTTTAAATGCCAATGCCCTTGACTGTGAGATCCTAAGGGCAGGCATCAGACCAAGATGTGTACCTTTCTGGGTCTACTACATTGTCCAGCAGAAGGATTTTGCCCAAAAGACTGATTCTTTGGGTCTTTTGAGATTTACTTCTGGCTTTGTTCTGGAGCAACACCCAGAGGTGTTCAGGGGCTACTTGTAGTTCTGTGCTCAGGTGACAATGTGGTGTTGGGGACTGAGCTTGGGTCTCCTGCATACAAGACCATACCAGACCATTGAGCGATTCCTCGGGCCCAAAAGGTTGACTTCTTAAAGAATTTTTACAGAAACTCCATGAGATATACAGTTGCAAAGTTGTTCATGATTGAGTTTCAGTCATTCAATGCTACAGCACCGGTCACTTCACCAACATGCTTTTCCCACCACCAGCACCCCAGTTTCCTTCCTGCCACCTCTATGGTGGACACTTTTCTTCTCTCTTCCCTCTCTCTCTCTCTCTCTCTCTCTCTCTCTCTCTCTCTCTCTCTCTCTCCCCTCTCCATTTTCCTTGTGGACACTGTCATTTGCAATACTCTTACTTTACCTCGATTCAGCACTCAGTTTTTGGATTGACTCTTTGACTAAAACTGACCAAAGTCTTGGTCAAGTTAAAAAATAGAATTCTGATAAAAAAAAAACCCAAATCTATCTCTCTGTCTCTCTCTTTCTCTCTTTCTCTCTTTCTTTCTCTCTCTCTCCATCCATCCATCCATCCATCCATCCATCCATCCATCCATCCATCCATCCATCCATCCATCCATCCTTCCATCCTTCCTTCCAACCATCCATCCGTCCGTCCATCCATCCATACATCCATCCAGTTGTTATACCATATTAACTCCCCCTCCGAAAAGTTTATAAAGTTGAGCCACAAACTCTGAAATGTAATCCTATAATAAAAGACATAAATATACAATCTGATAATCTGATATAGAAGATTATTGGGGGTGCTTTAAATAGAGTACATTTACACTGAACTATAATGTGCTATAGAAAATTTGGCCCCCTTCAGAAACCTTTTAGGTTAGTAATTGTAAGAATAACGGTAAGTCATGTAAGAATAACTTCTCCCTCTCTATATTTTAAAGCTGAAATGTTAAAGATTTGAACCTTATTTATGGTGACTTTAAAATTGTGACTTTAAAATGCAGACGCCTGCTACACATGTTGTTTTCTTGTACATTCGTAACAGATCCAGCTCTAATGAACTCAATCCAGCCAAACATCTTTTTCAGAAAAATTGTCCTGAGACCTGCAAAATCTATCATCCTGAACCAGAGAGCAGAGACTTTCCAAATCTCCGTCGCAGCATCTGAGAGCGGCTTCTCTCGGGAGTCACCCCCTGTGTGTTGTGTGACTCAGAGGAAATTCAGATCCAGGCCTGGCTCACAATCCTTTCACACACAGAGTGATTTAATGTGAAGACACAAAGTTTGAAGAAGCTCCAGGTTTCCAGCCAAGATAAAAGAAAAGCCCTACGGGATATATAGATGATAACACTTACGTGATCTCTGTTGGACATCAGTGAAAAGGGGTCAACCTGCCAAAGGCTTTGCCTTTCTCTCACATATCTTTTCCCAGAGAGGCGATAAGGCCTGATGCGCTGAAAACTGCAACTCTTTAATAAAAGTTTCTCAAAGTTTTTTAAACATTGTTTCACAGATTGGACATGGACTCGGTTTTCTAAATTGGAAACCAATGTTCCACTTAGAAAGGCTTAATGCACGTAAGAATCAATTGTATTCTGAAAACAACATACCCCATGGGGGAACTGAATTTGTATTTAACACAACTGTCCAATAATGGTCCTAATAGATTGGAGATAAATAAACATTTAAGTAGTTAAAAACAAAAAGTAATTCATGTAATATTGCTCAGTACTTTACAAGAGAAAAAATAAAAACAACGCATTTATAAGTACATCTGTCTGTGAAAGAAGCTATTAAGTAAGTGCAAATAACTCAGCCTCTTGGTGTCCGAGGACAGCCCCAACTATCCATATAACGACTGCTCCATCTAGTGTCCAACCAAGAAAACTGCAACTACAGAGCCCCCCATCTCTCTCTGTCTCTCCGTCTCTGTCTGTCTGTCTGTCTGTCTGTCTGTCTGTCTGTCTGTCTGTCTGTCTGTCTGTCTCTTTCTCTCTCTCTCCTCTCTCTCTCACACATATCTCTATTTACAAAGCAGAGTTTATTTCCAAGGACAGGTTGTTCACATAAAAGTTAATAAACATGATAACAATTCCGGGAGTATTAGTAAATTTCAGCTAAACATGCAATATAAAAGATATTTGCAACCTTTTCTAAACAGTCAAACTAGGAGAATTCTAAATTTGTTTTTGTTAAATATTTTGTTGTAAGGGCCAAAGCAATATTAAATCAGGTAAGGCATTTGCCTTGTGCGTGGCCATCCCAGCTTCAATCCCCTGGCATCTCATATGGTCCCCTGAGTACCGACAGATGTGATCCTTGAGTTCAGAGCAAGGAGTAAATCCTGAGCACTGCCAGGTGTAGCCCCAAACCAAAACAACTCATTGAGTTTACTTGAAATTTCTTTTCACAGTCTCCTATATTTTCTTTAGGTCACAATAATAATTTACTTTTAAAAGGCATAACTGAGTTCTATTTGAGCGTCTGTGTTGACATATAAAATCCCTTATGTAGATAAAGAAAATGCCTGGGGTAGGCGAGCAGGTGGTCCACACCCTGGAGATGCTCAGGGCCTAGTGTTCCTGGATCTGTACTTAGGAGTGACTCCCGGCAGTGTTGGGGGACAATGTACTGTGCCAGGGATAGAATCAGGGTTAGCTGCATCCAAAGGCAGACTCTTAGCTCCTGTTCTCTCTCTCAAAAAATATTTTAATGAGTGTTTATGTTAGTATTGAAGACCTACGCCAATGACTCACAAGGCGTCTCACCTCCAGATGCCTCATCTTGTGGAGTCTGCTACTTTTACCCTGTGTGCAGATGGAGCTTAGGACTTGCTTTGGGCCAACAGAACGCGGCAAAATAGGCGGGACGTCACTTGAGATTATGAAACACACATAGGGTTGTCTTTCAGCAGACCAGAGCTAGAGCTTCTGTTTTCTGGTGTGAGCAACTGAGCAGCCACACTGAAGACCACCAGGAGTAGCTTTGACAAACAGCAAGTAAAGACCTGGGGTCCTCTGCTCTCTGTGCCCAGGAAGGAAGGTTCCAACCCACCCAATGAACTCAGAAGCATCCCAGCATACCTGCAGGGGGAGTCAATGCTACGTGTGAATAATAAATGTTAACCCTAAAGCCCTACTAGTTCTCAGTAGAAACCCCTAGAAATGATATAATGGATGAGGTAAATATGTCTACTCAGTAAAGGAGTGTGGGAACCCTATGGACTGGAAAATTTTGCTACAATTGTTTTATTTCAAATTAAACAGTTAAAAATATTTCATTTCTTATTATGGATTGTGTATGTAGAGACCAACCTTTCAATTTTTTTTATTTCAAATTAGACAGTTAAAATATTTTATTTTTATTATGGATTGGGTATGTTGAAGGCCAACTTTCACACTAAATACATTAAAAAAATGTAGCCATAAAAATTGAGTGGTAATAATTGTTCATTTCAAAGAAAATAATACCCTATATGTTAACTTGAGCTTGAAATCAATCTCTAGAAAAAAAAATACACACACCCATGCAATTGTACATGCACATATATTCTATTTGGAAAATAAATGTGGGATATATTTGAGGGAATAATTTAAGGTTTCCAGTTTTGGTGACTATTCCAATGCAGGGACCAGAGAGATAGTATCACAGGTAGGGCCTTGCTTTGTACGCGCCCAGCAGAACTTGATCCCCAGCATCCCATATGGTCCCCTGATCCCAGTCAGAAATGATCCGAGTGCAGAGTCAGGTGTAAGCCCTGAGCACTGTCAGGATGGCCCTAAAACAAACCAGAATGAAACAACAAAACAAACAAACCAAATCAAAGAAATCTTCCAATTTGCCTCTGTGTTGAGCTGTATAATATTAATCAAGCTGAATAGAAAACTGATGTGAGGGTCAGAGAAATGGAGCTTCTATACCAGAAATTTGGCATAGGGAAGGTGTCAGGATAAAACATAAAGAGAAAATAATTAGGCCAGAGAGGAGCTAAGCTGCAGAACAGGGATTTCAGAGAAAATGTATATGGGAAGGAAAAAAGAATTTTTTTTTATCAACAACAAAGTTTTAAAAGAAGACATCAAAGAGATATTGATTTGTGGTAAATTCAAAGAAAAAGCACAGCATATCTTGGGGTAAAAACACTACAGTTTGACTTCTCCTTTTACCTCCACAAAAAATATAAGCTTTTTGTAATTTTACATGTTGGCAGGCCAACGTCTCCTAATTAGTCAAGTACTGAAAGAGATAGGAAAAGATTTTATATCTCCTACGTAAAGATCACCCACAAACAAGTATTAATTTTCAAAGACTATGAATATAATATGCATGTAAAGTTAAGACAATACTAAATGAAGGACTCCTGGAAATAAAGATGGATTTTAGGATGGGGAGCAGGGAACACAAAATAAACCTGAGTCATCTTACAGTATCAGAGAAAAAAAAGAATGCTTTAAAAAGGATGACAGGGAGAGCTGCTACCACTCCCCCATGCTCAGCTGATCATGAGGCACCCAGGAGGGACGGCGGGTTCTGGTCTCAGCCCACCACCCCCAATAGAGCCTTGGAAGAAGCCAGAGGAACCTCAAGCACCATAATCACAGCCACTTTCAACATCCGGACTCCACAGCCCGTCAGAGCCCCACCCAAGAAAGAAGCCAATTTCAAGCCCAGGTATGTGAGTCTTGGTGGCTAATGTCACAAGGCTTCCCCAGAGATGGAGCTGGGGTCCCTTTCCCCACGTCTGTCCCATCCTAAAGGCCTGGTGGGCCCGCCTACAAACTGCTTCTGGGCTGTAGGCCATGATCCAGAGATACAGACACACAGGGCAGAGCTACTACCTGTCTTCCCTCAGCTGATCATGAGGCGTCCAGGAGGGAGGCGCCCAGGATATGTCAAACTAGCAGAAACCAACTACGTTCTAGAAACTCAAAGTCAATGCAAGAACAGAAATGGGCCAGATTTGCCCATAACAAACCAGAAAAAAAACCTCATGACTTTATCAATACATTGCCATATATGGGCTGTTCTGGTCAGTGGGGGTGGAAAGTGGAAAATGAGCATCTACGGTGGTGGGAACACACTGGTAATGGAACTGGTGTTGAATGATGAATCTTTCTAACAACTGTGTTATGAAAAATGTTGTACTTTGTAAATCATTGTGTTTTAATAAAAATGTTAATAAAATATTCTTCTAGGAGAGCTGAAAATAGCCTATTCCTTGCATTCATAATAAAAAAATTAAAAAAATTAAAAGTTAAATGACAGAGGCAAATCAGAATAATACAGGGAAACAACCTGGAGGACTTGGCAATAGCCAAATATTTACAATACACAGAATTTAGTTCACAAATAGGTCAAGATTTCAAGCCAGAATGAAAAATAATGTCCACAAGTTGATACTGATATAGATAAAGAACTAATGACTTCTAATAGCTCAGAGGAGACAACCCTTCAGTTCCTCCTTAGAAAGGAATTCCAACAAGTATAGGAGGAATGACAGAAAAATAACATTATTCTTTGGCACACATCAGTGCAGGCAAGAATTACTGAAGATGATTATTACGATTATAGCTGAATTTCAATAAGATCTGTACTTTTGCTCATAGTGCTTTATCAATGTTAGTGCTCTGATTTCAACTTACTATACTATGGAGAATTAGGGTAAGGGGTACATGGGTACTCAACATGCTAGTTTCACACTCATTCAATAACATTAACATTATTTTATTTTATTTCATTTTTATTTTTTTTGCTTTTTTTGGGTCACACCCGGCAATGCTCAGGTGTTTCTCCTGGCTCTGCACTCAGGAATTACTCCTGGTGCTGCTCGGGGACCATATGGGATTTCGGGATCGAACCCAGGCCCGCACAGGCCAGTCATGTGCAAGGCAAATGCTCTACCCGCTGGGCTATCGCTCTGGCCCCACATTAACATTATTTTAACTGAAGTACTTAGATGCGTGGCCACACACTGCAGGGCTCAGGGCTTACTCCTGGCTCTGTGCTCAGGGATCACTCCTGGCCATGCCATGAAGGAACTGGCGGTGCAAGGCAGGAGTCCTAACCTCTGTTAGATTTCTCTGAATTCTAATATTCTAAGCTAGAATTTTTTTTTTTTTACATCTCATGAGACAAACAAACAAAAAGAAAGGTGCTCACTTTTTCAGTTCTCAACAACACTATGACAAAGCCAATCTCTGAAGAAGGAGCCGTCCTCTTCATCCTGAAGTCTGGAGGCAGAGAGTCAACACAGAGATGAGGCTGTCAGCTGCCACGGGGCATAGGGACCCCTCCGCCCACACAAGTGTAGGGGTCCCAAACTGCTCCTCAGCCTGGCCAGTGCTCCCTGGGATACAGCTTCCGCAGCAAAGGTCTCTAACAGGGCTGGGGAATAAAGTCTTTAACAGCATGTGGGTCTTGGGAAAGGGAAGCAGCGGGAGGAGGGGAGTTGGAAGCAAACAGCTTCTCAGAGGCAGCCTTGCAACATCAGAAACGCAGCAAATGGGGCTTGAGTGACAGCACAGCACACAGGGCAGCGAACTTGGATGTGGTTGATCCAGGTTCAATCCCTGGCATCACCTATGTTATCCAGAGCCCTGCCAGGAGTGATCCCTGAGCACAGTCAGGATTAAGTCCTGAGCACAGTTGTGTGTATTCCTCCCCCAAAAAAGAAATAAAATAATAATGGTAATTAAACAAATGGAGCAAACGTTTCCAGAAGCAGCTATATTCAATTGTCCTGGGCGTCACTGATAACAATATTGCCTCTTGCATACTAAAAGCAGCCAAAGAATCACCATACATTGGGGACCCACACGTAAACCATTAGGGTTGGGTCCTTGGGGGTGGTAACTTGTGCTTGACGTGCAGCCAGTGACAGTCTCTGTCCTAAATATAAGTTCAAAAGTTGACCGTGTTTTAAATGTCAACTCTGCTAACATTTAAAGTGCTTAAATGTCACGATGCTGTAAGGGCTAATCTTTGGTGGAATCTGATTTTATGCATAGTACAGAGAGGAAAAAATGACAAAGGAAAAATAAAACCAATGTGGCAGACCTCAAAAAATTGGTCAGGGCCTCTTACAGCTGAAGTCACTAGGTTATAGGATGGGTCCTTATACCTGGTCATTCAAGGCAGTCACTGAATATAACACCAAGCACAGGACATCAACAAGAGAAGGTCCAAGTTTCAGATTCAGGCCTGGAGAAAAGGAACTGCCTCAGCGGGCACACTCCCGCTCTCTCTGGCCCCCTGGTGGAGATCTTTTATACACATCCCACTAATTTAGCATCCATTCTTCAGTCACTTGCATCCCACCACCCGGATTTTTTCCATCTTTGCATTTCAGTTTTATTTTCTCCCTTTTTTGAGGAAGTGGGACCAGAGGGTGCTGGTGAAAGGACCCAGGACCTCTGACCTCTGACCTATGACATGAAATGCATGTAGCATCCCACTGAGCTCCAGCCTCTGCCCCACGGCAGTGCTTTAATCTACTGCTTATTGCTCTCAAATCATTTCATTTCCTCCAGACTCCTTCAAAATCCGTATATATTGGGGGGCGGGGCAATGCTACAATGGTAAGGCATTTAGCTCACACACAGGCAAACCAGGTTCTGTCCTTCACATCCCATCTGGTCTCCTAAGCACCACGAGGAGTATTCCTGAGTGCAGAGCCAAGAGTAACCCCTGAGCATCATGGGGTATGCCCCCAAAGAGAAAGAAAAAATATGCATAAGTGAAAAAAGAAACAAGCATAAATGTAAATAAGTGGTTTAAGTACAAATAGATCTCTACAGGTTGCATAACAATCCCACCAGCAATAGACATCTGCCGCTCACAGAGCGCTAGTGCGATGCAGTATGCAGTTTAGAAAATACATACTTGGGTATAATTAAACATGTAGAAACAACAGACGTCTAAGGACTCATGATCCACATACAGGAAAGGAAGTAATTTGAAAGATGGAATGTGTAGTGCTCTGGCTAGACTAGATGGTGCCACAGACAGACAGACAGGCAGACAGACACACACACACACACCAGCTTTCACTGATGGCAGTGCAATTTATTCGTTAATCACAAAAGCCTTCATGTGATGAGTCCTAGAAGAAAACTGTGACCTCCTCGGGGCCAGAGGTGAGCAAGAACATCAGGACAATAGGAACTTCTTCCTCCTTTAGTCTAAGACACACACACACACACACACAAACACACACACACACACAGAGCTCTTCCCAGGGCCAGGATGAATCTGTGAGTTCTGCTCAACCACAGGAGGCAAAAAGTGCAGCCCTTTCTCCACACGAGGAAGCCCTAGAAGTTTCCACCAAACAGGGATGGGAGAAGAAGAGGCTAGGCCAGAGAAAACAGCCTCCAGGAAGAAATCTTTCTGGGCTAAGAATTGAGAGCCAGCCAAGGCAGCAGCACTGCGTGGGTCAGGGTTCTATCAGATCCCACCTGCACCTCTGATGAACCAAGTCCAGATTATACTAAGCATGTATTGGCCAAAGAAAGCGCTGCCAAGTGTCTTCACCGTGGTGTGGTCACCGCACCATTCCGCCCTGCTTCTAGGAAGGTCTGCAGAGATCTCACTGGAATTCTGCGGTGTAGGAACACACTAAGCTCTCAGCACATGTGGTCAGATATAGGAAAAGACAATTACATGGAAAGAGTGAGATTTCACAAATCATCATGGAACTGCAGGAAGCATCTGAGTTCTGCAGTCCTGGGTACACAGAAATTAAAAGGAGAGTCTGCAGAACCTAGTGCCTTTTAGGCTCCGCACCTGAACTCTGCACTCGGACCTCCCTCTCCTCTGTGCTCGTGTCCTGGAGGGAAGAGGCAGATGAGAAGAGCATAACCTTGTACTACTATTATTAAGCCCCTTGTCTGAGCCCGGGGCCCGGGGGACAATCTCACTCTTTAACGGCATTATTTGAAGGAATTTGATCAGCAGACAGAGCAGCAGTGTTTGCATTGTGACTCGCTGTGACTACACATAGATATTAACGCTTTACTCCTGAACTTTTGCTTCCATAGAACCCCTAGAACAACATCAGTTCATTTTATCTCCGCAACAACGATGTCACAGAAGAAATGTTATCTCCGCTCTGCAGGGAGAATACTGAGAGGAAGAATTCAGGGAGAGACAGGTCTTGGATTCGACTTGCAGTCAGTGACAAAAACCATGCCTGGAACCCAGTTCTTCCAGCTCAAAGGCCCTTTCATGCCATCGAGGGGATGCATCTTCTGACAGAAAAATAAGCCTTTGGGTATTATGGATATGTGAAATGTTAAAGTTAGGGACAGAGAGTGGCCTGGCATGTGTCTGATCCCATATGCCACCACAGAAATAAGCACATAAAACGTCAAGGTCCAGAGAAGAATGTAGCTCAAGTGAGACCCTGGGCTTGAGCTCTGTCACCAGAAGTTCCTGCGCTGCCAGGCACAGCCTCAGAACATTGAAAAAAAATGAAGAAAACGACATAACAACAGAGGAAAGTATTTAGGACATTATGTTGAATGAAAAGAGTAGACAAAAATAGGTGGTGCAACGTGGAAAAGTACAGAAATGAGATTCCTCTTACTAGCACTGATTCCTACACTGGGAACTATATGAATCATTCGTAAGTATCAGTTAAGGCTGATACTTAGACCTTTTGAAGCTTCCTTCCTTCTCTCCACCCCTTCCCCACAAAGCATATCTTGAAGCCTAAAGCCTCTGAGTTACACTGACAGGTTGAAGACCTAACATAGAACTTCCAAGAGTCAGAGGACACAAATCATACTCAGCAACTTTTCTAAGCAAAGTTCAGATGAGCCCACTTAGCCAAGGTTCTACCTGAAGCATACTAGAATTTGGAAATACAGGCAAGGACCAGAGATCCAAGTCAGCAGTACAGCTCATCCTTCGCCTGAAGGAGGTTATGGATTTGGTCCCACACTCCTCCCAACAACAACTATAAGGAAAGCACAGGGCGAAAGTCTATAGGGAGAAAAGGGGATATAAGAAAGGCCTTTGACACAGCTCCTCTTTATACCCACTGCACCCAGCGTGGGGCAGTTAGAATTTACCAGGAGACTACCATCCTCATTACGTTGAGACTATAGGAAGACTATAGGAAGGATCATACTAGTTTGCTCTAAGCAGGCAAGTGTGACCCTTTCAGTACACGAGAACAAGATACTCAGAATCACCCTGGTGCAGATAATAATAAGAAGGACCTTGTGGGTACCATATAGATTACATGAAGCTCATGAAGTTAAGATGTATTACTTTATATCAGCCCTCTCTCTCCAGTGTTTTACAGTAGAGATAATCTCGGGATTAGTCCTTGGCTTAATCTTTGTTTATACCTGCAATAGGGTGTGGCACTACACTGTTTAGAGTTCTTTGTTGACATGACCCTCCCTGGATTACTTTGGTGTATATATGGGGACTTACTTGAGGCCCCTTCGCCCTGTGGCTTTTGGCTCCTCAGTCTTTTGCTTTTGGCTATTGGCTTTTGGCCTTTTCGCTTCTGGCCTTTTGCTCCTTCTTTTGGGTAGGACTCCTCTCAAGTGAGATCCTCTCTCTTTGGTGGGAGACTCTGGCTCTTTTGTGTGGTCTAAGTTCGGACCAGAGCTAGAATTCTTTCATTATATTGGATTGCTGTGGAAAAGCTTTTGTACTATTAAAAGCCTTTTTGGAACTGCAAAAAAAAAAAAAAGGCCTTTGATGTCATGCAAATAAATGCTGTCATTCTATATCTGTCTCTCTCCTTCTGGCTAATTTCACTCAACATGATCTTCTCCATGTCCATCCATTTATAGGCAAATTTCATAACTTCATTTTTCCTAACAGCTGCATAGTATGATACCAATATCCAAGGTCAAGTGAAACATGTGTCAGGAGGTTTTGTCAAAGATGGAAATTATCACAAATGTGTGGGAGTCAGAGGCTAGGTAAGACAGAAAATGGAACAGTGTGCTAACAATTGTCGAGAGTACTAATGCAACCTAGAACTGAGCATTAAATACAGGCAGAAAGATACACATGACAACCCTTTAAATGTATGGTCTGTAATCCGCTATCTGGAAGGGAAGGGAAAGAGAAAGAGAGAGAAAGGGAAAGAAATAAAGAACCTGCCATGGAGGTGGGCTGGGGAAGTGGGGGCAGGGAACAGGGGACATTGGTGGTGGGAAATGGGCACTGGTGGAGGGATGGGTGCTGGAACACTGTATGACCAAAACCCAAATATGAATATCTTTGTAATTGTATATCTCACGGTGGTATAATAAAATGCTTATAAAAAAAGAAAGGCCTTTGAGGACCAGAGAGGATGGCACAGTGGGCATGGTGCTTGCCTTGCAAGTGGCCAACCCAGGTTCAACCCCAGCATCCAGATTGATTCCTGAGTGCAGAGCCAGGAATTATCCAGGAGTATTTCCAGGTGTGGCCCCCAAAGCAAATAAACAAACAGGAAATGGCTTTGTTTTCATCTCCAAAAGGGAGGTAAGAGGCATGACAGTAACGCTGTTTACTCTGATCATTCGGCTTCTCAAAAGTCAAACTCACCTAAACCACATCTGTTGTTTTCAGAATGACTAATACCTTCTGACCCCAGTCACACAGAGAGGCTTCCAACTAAAGAGTGAAAGTGCCAGAGAGTCCTGGGAAAGCAGGTGACCTGGCGGCAACAGGGTTATGGGGATAGACTGATGTAGAGTCAGTTTGCTCTAGCTTTTAACTTATGTATCTATTTGGGGTGCGATTGGGCCACATGGGTGGTGCTCAGGGACAATCCTGATTCTGTGCTTAGCAGTGAGCCCTCAAAGTGCTCTGGAGGCCATCTGTAGTGCCGAGCGCTCTGGAGGCCATCTGTAGTGCTGGAGTGCTCTGGAGGCCATCTGTAGTGCTGGAGCGCTCTGGAGGCTATCTGTAGTGCTGGAGCGCTCTGGAGGCCATCTGTAGTGCTGGAGTGCTCTGGAGACCATCTGTAGTGCTGAAGCGCTCTGGAGGCCATCTGTAGTGCTGGAGTGCTCTGGAGACCATCTGTAGTGCTGGAGTGCTCTGGAGACCATCTGTAGTGCTGGAGTACTCTGGAGGCCATCTGTAGTGCTGGAGTGCTCTGGAGGCCATCTGTAGTGCGAAGCACTCTGGAGACCATCTGCAGTGCTGGAGTGCTCTGGAGTCCAGCTTTTAGTGCCAGAGTGCTCTGGAGACCATCTGTAGTGCTGGAGTACTCTGGAGGCCATCTGTAGTGCTGGAGTACTCTGGAGGCCATCTGTAGTGCCAGAGCACACTGGAGGCCATCTGGAGTACTCTGGAGGCCATCTGTAGTGCTAGAGCTCTCTGGAGGCCATCTGCAGTGCCAGAGCACGCTGGAGGCCATCTGTAATGCCGGAGTTCTCTGGAGGCCATCTGCAGTGCTGGTGCGCTCTGGAAGTCATCTGCAGTGCCAGAGCACTCTGGAGGCCATCTGTAGTGCCAGAGCACTCTGGAGACCATCTGGGAGTACTCTGGAGGCCATCTGTAGTGCTGGAGCGCTCTGGATGTCATCTGCAGTGCCGAATGCTCTAGAGGTCATCTGTAGTGCTGGAGACTCAAACCAACAACTGCAGGCTGCTAAAGCAAGCACTGTTCCCTATGTTTCCCTGTCCTCTGGTTCCTGCTTTCACGTGTTGTCACTGGTGCATTCCATTGGTGGTTCACACTCGAATGTGGTTCAATTCACAATTCAAAATAAGATCAACATGTTCAGTTATCATGTTAAAAACAGAAGAAAATGAACATGTTTTGAAATATAAACATATGGGTTCTTTAAAATACTTTCATGAGGTCTTAGAAATTGACCTAAAGAAAATGTAGGCTTTTACAAAAAGGAATTGCAAGAGCAGTCAGTGTCTGGTTTTAGGAAATTCCATTCCCGATTGAACAGGCTACCCTTATCTGGATCAAGAGTCAGTGCTTTTTGTTTTTTAAGTTTCTTTATTCTTTAGTGTTAGATGCTGTAATACTCACATGAAAAAATGACATGAGGTCTGGAATATACTGTAAATTATTTTGAGGGAGATAACTGAATACAAAAATCTATGATACAGCAACACAGTGGAATACTATGCAGTTATTAGGAAAAAATGAATTTAATATAGAATCATTGTTGGGTTTTGTTTTGTTATTGAATAAAAATCACTTTTGAGTCATCATCTCTGCCTTCGTGGGCTTTTATTTTTTGGAACCAAGTTTTCTATTTTTATTTATTTAAATTAAAAACATTTTTATTGAATCACCGTGAGATAGACCATTACAAAGCTGTTCATGATTGGGTTTCAGCCATACAGTGTTTCAACACCCATCCCTCCACTGGTGCACATTTCCCAACACCACTGTCCCCAGTTTCCCTTCCACTCCCCTACCCCCACTACCTGCCACTATGGCAGGCACTTGTCTCTCTCTCCCTTTATGCATTGTGGTTTGCAATACAGACACTGAAGGGTTATGGCAGACACTTTTCTTCTCTTTCTAGCTCTCTCTCTCTCTCTCTCTCTCTTTCTCTTACACATTGTGGTTTGCAATACAGACACTGAGGGGCTGTCATGTACATCCCCTTACCGCCTTTCAATACTCAGTTCTAGTATAGCGTGCCCATTTCCAGATGGAGGCCCTTTCTTCACCAGCCTACCTCCCTGAGAGGCAAGAAGCCTTCCTCAGACTCCAAGCTTCTGCCCTGTACCTCTCTGATCTGTTCTCCACGTAGCTGCAGTGACTCCCTTTCCCCATCGAAATCACGGCAAGCCACACCTCTGTCCAGAACTCTGCCCGCCCAGGCTCCTCTTAACCCAAAGTTTTTCCTACAGCACCTCTCACTTGCTGTTCTCCCCAGCTCACCTTCCTGAAGCTGCTCTAGGGGGTAGCGGGGGAACCCAGCTGGGTGGCGCTGCCCCCCAGAGTCCTCTCTCCCCCCCTGATCTCGATGTTCTTCCGCTGGTGTTTGCTGACTCCCTGCTTCTGGGTTTGGTTCCTGTATCACAGTCCCACTCAAGCTGCCCCGAACCAGCCACCTGCCCTCCTCCCGCCCTCCCCTGGTTCTCTCGTTTCTGTCTCCAGCCCTTCTCTTCTGTAATCTATCACTTCCTACCATCTTGTACAATGTACTCATTTAGGTGACTGTTTACTCCTGTCCTTCCCTCATGAGAGCAAGGAAGCTGCTCTTGATTGGGTTCACTCGTGCAGTCAGTGCCTGGCAGACAGCAGGTGCAGGTTAAGTTTAAGTATACTCAAAAAGTGGATGTCTGCTCTGCTCCAGCCACCTGCAACCAGAGGAATCACCATCTCTTGACCTGAGCTGTCATCCTCGCTGAAGACTCGCTGATGGGTGATCAATGGTTTACACCACCCTCCTTTGGAACAGAATAAAGAGGTGGGCGCGACTTGTGATGGCTGTTCATGCATCTGGACAAAAACCCAATCGATACATTTCCCATTAGACTTCCCACATAGAAGGGCTTTCATTGTGCTGGGTTGCAGCTGTTATTTTTAGGACCGTTGCTGTCGGTGAGTCTGCCGCTGACGCACCGCCAAAGTCTGGGCTTCTGATCAGCAGCCCTTCCCAGAACTGCCCTGGAGCAGTTGGTGCTGGAGATCCAGCACCTTCTCTGGGCATTATGCCCTTTACCTGATCCAAAATACAGCCCAAGCCTGAGTTATTAGCACTGACGTGCTCCATCACCAGTGCTCCCAGTCCAGCAAGTTTACCTTTTGCTCACTATCTCTTTCATGGAGGAAAGTGTAGAGTATGGCTTCTCCCCCCTAATCTCCTTCCCTTAATGAGTTCCCGAAAAGTGCAAGAGAGTAAAGATTTAAAGTCTAGGGGCCAGAGAGATAGTATAGTGGGTAGAGCACTTGCTGGTTCAATCTCCACCACTGCATATGGTCCACTCAACACTGCCAGGAGTGACTCATGAGCAAAGAGCCTAAAGTAAGCCTGAACACAGCTGGTGTGGCCACAAACCAAATACATATGTATGTATATAGAATTATATTGATGTATTATAAAATACCTGCATATTATATACATTACTAATATAGTACATGCTATATATCATATTTGGTACATGATATATACATACATATATACATATACACATGTGTGTATGTATATATATATATATATATATATATATATATAAAAGGCCCAGCTGAGGGACGTAGCTCAGCAGTGAATCCTGTCTGGCATGTGTGAGGCCCTGACACTGCAAAAAAAATTTTTAAAAAGTAAGAAAAAGGTTTATTTGCTCTAACAGAGTTATCCAATCTCAGGAAAGACAAATATATATAAAAGCACTAGCCATGTTATAAGTGGACATTTTAATTTTCTCCCCTGAGTAGTATTTATCTTCATATCTGTGCTAACATAAAATATTAAAATGTTAACGTTTTTTAATATTTTATTATATGACCATGAGATATACAATTACAAAGATGTTCATGTTCGGTTTCAGTCATACAGTGTTCCAGCACCCATCCCCAATCAGTGCCCCATTTCCCACCACCAATGTCCCCAATTCCCTCCTCCCTCCCCTAGCCTGCCTCTATGGCAGTTTTTCTTTTCTTTTTTTATTTTATTAATATTTTATTTTACCACCGTGAGATATACAATTACAGAGATGTTCATGTTTGCGTTTTGGTCATACGGTGTTCCAGCACCCATCCCTCCACCAGTGCCCATTTCCCACCACCAATGTCCCCGATTCCCTCCCCTCCCTTAATCTGCCTCTATGGCAGGTTTTTTTAAGGTTTTGTTTTTTTTTTTTACAATTACAAAGATATACAAATAAAAAGTTCATATTTGGGTTTTGGTCATACAGTGTTCCAGCACCCATCCCGCCACCAGTGTCCATCTCCCACTACCAACGTCCCTGGTTCCCTCCCCCCTCCCCAGCCCTCCTCTATGGCAGGTTCTTTATTTCTTTCTCTTTCTCTCTCTTTCTCTTTTCCTTCCCTTCCAGGCTATGGATTACAGAACATACATTAAAGGGTTGTCATGTGTATCTTTTTGCCTGTATTTAATGCTCAGTTCTAGGTTGGTATTAGTACCCTCGACAATTGTTAGCACACTGTTCCATTTTCTGTCTTACCTAGCCTCTGACTCCCACACGTTTGTGTAATTTCCACCTTTGACAAGACCTCCTGATACATGTTTCACTTGACCTTGGGTATTGGTATCATAATACGTATATATACTTATGTTATGCAAATAAATGCAGTCATTCTGTATCTGTCTCTCCCCTTCTGGCTAATTTCACCCAACATAATCTTCTCCATGTCCATCCATTTATAGACAAATTTTATAACTTCATTTTTCCTAACAGCTGCATAGTATTCCATTGTGTAGATATACCAAAATTTCTTTATCCAGTCATCGATTCTCGGGCACTCTGGTTGTTTCCAGATTCTGGCTATTGTGAATAATGCTGCTATGAACATCAAAGTAGGGATGGTGTTTCCGCTGCGTATTTTTGGCTTCCCAGAGTAGATTCCCAGGAGTGGTATGGCTGGGTCAAATGGGAGTTCAATTTCTAGTCTTTGGAGGAATGTCCATATTGTTTTCCAGAAAGGCTGTACCAGCCGGCATTCCCACCAACAATAGATGAGTGTCCCCTTTTCCCCACATCCACGCCAGCACTTGTTGTTCTTGCTCTTTTGAATATGTGCCAGTCTCTGTGGTGTAAAATGATATCTCATTGTTGTTTTGATTTGCATCTCTCTGATGATTAGTGATGATGAGCATTTTTTTCATATGTTTTTTTGCCATTCGAATTTCTTCCTTGCTGAAGTTTCTGTTCATTTCTTCTCCCCATTTTTTGGTGGGGTTGTTGGTTTTCTTCTTGTAAAGTTCTACAAGTGCCTGATATATCCTGGATATTAACCCCTTATCAGATGGGTATTGGGTGAATATTCTTTCCCATTCTGTGGACTGCTTTTGTATCTTAGTCACTGTTTCTTTTGAAGTGCAGAAGCTTTTTAGTTTCATATAGTCCCATATGTTTATCTTTTCTTCTAGTTGCTTTGTTAGTGATGTTTCACCTTTGAAGATGCCTTTAGCTTCAATGTTGTGGAGGGTTTTTCCTATATTTTCTTCAATGTACTTTATGGATTCAAGTCTGATATTGAGATCTTTAATCCATTTTGATCTAACTTTTGTGCATGGTGTTAGACACAGGTCCAAATTCATTTTTTTACATGTCACTATGGCAGTTTTTCTTTATCTCTTCTCTTCTCTCTATTTCTCTCTTCTCTTACACATAAAATGTTAACATTTTAAAATAACCAACAAAATGAAATGCCCGAGGTACTTCAGGACCCCTAATCTGATTTCTCTGCATCTTTTTTTTTTTTTTTTTGGAAAAAATATGTAGTTGACAAAAGAAGTTTCACTACATGTTGGGAGCAAAACCCTACTGCCCCGATACTAGGAGGAATAAAGAAAGGGATGCTTACACCAATGGCATCTGACTGACTTCTTGAGGACTAGTGAGTGAGAGAGAGCAGCGTCCTTCCGCTAAGAGCCTGGAGTGCCTGGGGTGTCTGCTCCTCATTCAGGGGCCACATACCTCTGGCCACTTAATCCTTCATGACTCAGCTCAGGTGCCTGCCGCCCCCTCAGCGACCTTCCTCAGGGACTCCAGACTAGCTCTCCTCCTACCACAAGTCCTCAGCTGAGTTGTAACGGAAATGCACGCTCCAAGGGGTGGTTCTTGTCCCAGTAATAAACTTAAATACAGGGACCAAAGGTCTCGGGGTTAGGTTTTATTTTTGTTGTTTTTAAATTTGTTTGCAGGCCGTGCTCAGGGGTTACTCCCCGGCTTTGCACTCACAGATCCCTCAGTGATAAGGGGATCAAATGGGGTGTCAGGGAGCAAACCCCACTCAGCAGCGTGCAAGGCAAACGCCCTTCTGCTGTACTGTAGGGTTGCTTTTGTGTCCCTAATATCTGCCTCTGATTAAGTCTCAATCAAAGTTGATTGAATAAATAGGTAAAAGGCAGAATCAAAGTAAGAGTTCAAAACAGCAGCCCCACCTAGACTGAATCCATGCCATTATTAATTGGGCCAGTTACAAGTTTATAGATGCGTCCATCTAACTTCAGACACAGAACTCACTGAGCACTCCAGGGTCTAACTGCTCAAACAATTGATCAGATCCATGAATTTGAACCCTGGGTTCTTTCAGTAAGCACAAAAGTTGTGCACACACTTTTCCCTAAACTATCTCTCCATAAATGTAGTCACCTGATTTTAATTGTTAAGACCCAATGAATTATATCTCAATAAATGATACTTATAAACATGATTTATATATGTAGTTTATATAATATGTATTTTATTATGTTATATATAATATTGTAAATATACACAAATAATTTATGATATACAATTATATATATGATTAAATATATTTATAAACAATAAACTATATTATTAAATGTATTAAGTATATTAAGTAGATACACATAAATGTTTATTAATAATATGTATATGTATGAAATATATGTATTTATATAAATAAAATGATACTTATAAAATATTACTATTGTGCCAGATTTCTGTTATTGTCAGTTTGGGGGCACCCAGTGATGCTCAGCGGCTATTCCAGGCTCTGTACAGAAGCAATCCCTAGGGATGCTCAGAGGACCATATGGATGGCGCCAATGATTTTAACTGGGGTCTGCCACATTCAAGGCAAGTGCCTGACTCTTATACTACCTCTCCAGCTCCTTGAGTATTCATTGCTTAAAATGATTCCTGTTTGTACAAGAACTTGCCCTCTTGATGTTGTTTATAACATGATCTCTGACAAGCCCGGCCTATAAATGTTTGTTTTGAGGTCACAACTGGGGTGCTGGGGGGTTGTTCCAGCAGTACTCAGAGGACCATGCCATGCTGGGAATCCAATCTCAGCCTCCTGCAGGCAAACATGTGCACATTTTTTTTGAGTTATCTCTCTGGCCCTATTCTCAACATTTCTACGTGTTGGAAAATAACTGGTAACATTTGTTATAGGACAGAAGAGAGAAGAGGAGAAGGTGTTATCTTACATGCTCATGAATGAATTATACTCAATTCCTTCCTCTATTGTCTCTTCCTACATCAGACCTAGCAAGAGTAAGGGGTGGAGCTGGGAGGAAGAGTTAGCAGGATCGAGTTGCCATTAATATACACAGTCTAACTAATAAATAACTCATAAATCTTCCACTCCTACCTCTCCTTCCATTCTCCTAACATTTCCTTAGTAGGAATCGTGTCAATTTTGAAATCGGCTGGTCTCACATTAGGTGATGATCAGAGTCATCACATATAAGTGATGACTCTGAATTCATCACTTACATGAGTGGAGAAGACCCACTTGTACAGAGGCAAATAAACACCAGAATCCGGCCATGAGACTGTTTGGCCCAGATCCGAAGCTACCCCTAAAGAGAGAGAGGTGTTAGGACAAGTGCTCAATTGGAATACTATCATCTGTATACTAGAGTGAGAAGAATTTTTATTTATTTCCAGGAAATCTTCACAGACCATGGGATATTTGATTATCACTTACTGAGCTCAAAACACACAAGCGCTCACATGCACACACCGTATTTCCTCTGTGCACACACACACACACTAACCCACACATACACACTCAAACGTGTCTCAGTATCTGGAAGTCAATGGGGGCAGGAAATGGCTGACAATTGCTAATACCTGCCACCACACTGTCCTGAGAGTTAACCGACCTCCCCTCCTCCCAGAGAGGCAGGTGGCAGAGGCCAGGCCATGCATTCCTGCTGCTCAGCCACGAGGGAGGCATTCACGCACCACCAGGCAGCCTGATGGTCATCACTGGTGCACTGTTTGCCATGACGCCAAGAAAGAAATTCTCTTCAAAACTCTAGAACCCCAAGCATACCTGTTTACGGAAATGATTTTTACTTTGCTCAATGGTTTCTATAATGCTCAGACCCAGAGCATTCAGAAGATTTTGCCTAAGGACCTATAGCTCACAGTATAAAAACACATGTGCTATGGGAATTCACTTAGAAATACTGTGTGCCTTCCTCTGCCCAGAACATAACTAAGAAAAAGGAGAAAGACTTTGAGAATCAATAGAAGTGTGAACTTCTGCATCTTCCCATGCTGTGGCCTAAAAAGTATGATAATGAACAAAGCAATATTGAATTTGGTATCTGAAGCTCATGCCTCACAATTAGAAAACTATTATTATTGGGGCGGAGGGGATAGCACAGTGGGCAGAGCGTTTGCCTTGCAGGTAACTGACGCGGGTTCAATCCCCGGCATCCCAAATGGTCCCCAAGCACCGCCAGGAGTAATTCCTGAGTGCAGAGCCAGGAGTAACCCTCAAGCATTGCCGGGTGTGACCCAAAAAGCAAAAAAAAAACCTATTATTATATATTATTATATATAAAATTATAAGCTTATTATTTCTTATGCAGATAACACATGTTTATAAAGTCAAGGGAAGAAAAGTGCATTAGAGGGGAGATTTGAACATTCTGGAGGAAAAGGGAGGGAGACATTTTTATCTCATTAATACTATTATATGTAAATAAAAATACGACTCGTGAGTTGAAGGTATAGCACAGGGGTTAAGGCATTTACCTTGCATGTAACTGACTCTAATTCAATCCCTGACACAACATATAGTTCCTTGAGCACCACCAGAAGAGATCCCAAAGCACAAAGAAGGAGCAAGTCCTTGACAAGCGTTGCAAGTAGCCCCACAACCCCAAAACAAACCAAAAGCGAGACTTGATTATTTGGAAAAAAAATTTTAAGTATCATCTTGCACTTAAACGTCATAAGCATTAAAATATAAAATTTAATTTTTAAGTCGTTATAAACATTGTAATGGAGCCTCACAACAGGCCAGACGACCCCCACCCCCGACTCCATGGAGGCCGCCGTTTCCACATCCAGACTTCTTTCTCGTCACAACTCCACCCAGCAGACCAGACTATCACAGCCCGGCTCACACGGCCACTTGCGCCATGTGGTTCATCAATAATTGCTTTATTTAGAGGTGACTATAAGAGTATGCCACCCACACGGCAAGCCTGGCAAGCTGCTCGTATAGTATTTGATATGCCAAATACCAGTAACATTTATATTAGGTCATTCCCATGACCTAATATAATGGTTTGAGGCTCTTTATGTTCCTGGAGCAAGCGGATGCCTTTGGTTTCTACTAGCATGAGACAGGACATATGGAGATATTACTGGTGCCCGCTCTAGCAAATAGATGATCAACGGGAAGATAGTGATAGTGATATAAACATTAAGTCCTTGATGTTACCGAAAATAGACAGTATAACTTTTCTTGTACAATTTGAATATGAATTCAAATAAATTTCAAACTTTTTGATTATACCAAGTTTCTCTTAATTCTCTTTCAATCCATAGCCTCCTAATTCAAGGCAAAAATAGAAGACAAGGGACATGGGGAACCAAGAAGGCTGTGGTCCAAGAACCTGGAGAGCATTTGGGGAAAGTGCTGTCTTCTGGGTACAGGTTGGGGGGTCACCATCCGCAGTGCGTGGCGCTGCATTGGTGCACTCAACATGAGGAACCCCTCTTCCATTCCGCATGGGGTCTACAACTGTGGTGCAGTACCAGGCTTCCAATCAGCCACAACCACAAGCCAGGCACGTTCCTTAACCTCTGTACTTTCTCTTTCGCCTCCTTCACATTTGTTTCTGCCTCCATGCAGGGAGCAAGTTTCTAGGTACAGGGCTTCAGAGATGTGCAGAGATGAAAGCAGAAGCTGCCGCAACTGTTGTCCCCAACTGAGTCTCTTTCAGATGAAATCTTTATCTTCTTCCTTGTTTTTATTTTTATTTGGGGAGGCACATGCAAGTGGTACCTGGGGCTACTCCTGACACTGTGCTTGATAGCTCTGGGTACCAGGCAGATCAAAGCTGGGCCTCCCATAGCTTGTTGAGCTCTCTGTTTGGTCTAAGATGTGACTTTTGTCCTGCACACAGACTTCTTCTATTTTTTGTTTTAATTTTGTTTTGTTTTGTACTGGGGTCACACCAGCAGTGCGCAACATTTACTCCTGGCTCTGCTCTTGAAAATCACTTTTGTCCAAGCTTGGAAGACTAAATGGAGTACTGGGGATCAAACCTGAGTTGGTCACATGCAAGGCAAGCGTCCTGCCCATTGTACTGTCTCTCCAGCACCCTCGGATGCTTCTATTCTCTTAAAGTCCAAGCACAAGAGACCTGTGACATCTCTGGGGCAGTAGCATGCTAACAGGAAAGCAACCCAGGAGTGCACCAGATAGGAATGGGTGGGTGCTTTGAGGCCTGAGATGGGGCCAGCAAGAGGGAGACGCAGGCCAAGGCAGTGGCTACAGTGCAGGACAGCCAGTAGATGGGTCTTGGAACAGAGACGGGAGTCTGTGCATCTGGCTGAGGCGCCGACATCTCCTTCCTCTTCTCTTTCCTTCTCTGCCAGTCCCCAACCAAAGTTCCTATCTGTGAGGTGGAGGAGATGATTCTCTGGGTTTCTGGTGCGGGAGCAGCAACCCTGAGTCTTGAATCAGAGGAGCCAAGTTTAAATCTTCTCAGCATGCTTTCCTGCACGGAGACTCCCTAGACCTCCCTAGCACTACTCTTTAAATATAAGTCAGATTGGCTCGGGTTAGAAGGATCAAACATGGTAGGAAGATAGCCCCAAAGCTGTCCATAGGATGATGGTGATGAACACAAATGCACAGGAATACGAACGCGATTCCAGTCATTGTTTAGGGTTTAATCATTAACAATCAGGTGAGGAGAGTTGCGGGTTGGTTTGTTTTTAGTTTGCTTGGCAGTGCCAAGGATCAAATTTAGGGCCTTACACATGCAAAGCAACTGCATTACTGCTGAGTTGAACTATATCCCCACCCCTGGTGTTTGGTTTTTAAAAAGGGGAGAATCATTGTCAAACTCATTGAAGACCTTCATTGGGTTTGACAGGGGAAGGCGGAGGAGAATACATTTTATGACAGATGTTTGGTGGGGGCCTTTGGTCTTCATGATTGAGGGAGACTTGTAGATCTTTCACTCAGGCTGCATTTTATTTTATTTATTTTAATTGAACCACTGTGATACACACAGTAACAAAGCTGTTCATGGTTAGGTTGCAGTCATACAATGTTCCAACATTCATCCCTCTATACCAGTGCACATTTCTCGCCACCAATGTCCCAAGTTTCCCTCCTTGGTCACATTTTCATTTCCAAGGCAAGTGAGGTGCCTAGGCTAGAAGAAGGCAGGCATGCAGCAACCCTCCTGACCATCCACGGCCTGGGATTTTGAACCTGGAACTCAGGAGCACTGAAAGTGGACTGAAAGCCCATACCCTGAAGTCGTAAACAAAATCGAGCTTTTCATTTTGTTTGGGTCCAACAGTGTTCAGGGCTTACTCCTGGCTCTGTGCTCAGAGAGCCCTCCTGGTGATGATTTCGACCATAAGTGGTTCCCGGTTTAGCACACACATGGTCAGCACCTTAGTCCTTGTATTCTCTTGCCTGCCTGCCTGCCTGCCTTTCTTTTTTTCTTCCCCGCTCTCTTTTAAAAACAAATTGTGAAATGTCAGTTTAAATATAGTGTAAAAAGAAACTCTGTGCCCAGGAACAGACAACTGGATAAAGAAACTATGGTACATTGACACTATGGAATACTATGCAGACACAGGGAAAATTAAGTCATGAAATATGCTTATAAGTGGATCATGCTGATCATGGAGAGCATGGTGATGAGTGAAATGAGGCAGGAGGAGAGGGACAAACATAGAGTGATTGAATGACATAGCACTCATCTGTGGGATATGAAAAAATAAAAGAACATAGTATGAGACTAATATCTAAAGATAGAAATAAAACAGCAGCCAGGATTAGTCCATAGTTGGAAGCTTGCCACAGGTACGGGGGCAGGGGGCCAGATAGCAATTAAGACAGAGAAGGAACCACTATAACAATAATAGTTAGAAATGACCACTCTGGACAAGAACTGAGTGTTGAAAGTAGGTGAAAAGACATGCATGATAACCTTTCAGTATCTGGGCTGCAAGCTATAATTTCCAAAAAGAAGACAGTGAGAGAGAGAGAGAGAGAGAGAGAGAGAGAGAGAGAAAAGAGAGAGAAGAGGCAGGTGGGGGAGTTAGGGGGGACAAGAGGTTTACTGAGACTGGGGTCATGGTGGTGGGAAATGTGCACTGGTGCGGGGACGAGTGTTGAACATTATATGACTGAACCCAATCATGAATAACTTTATAATTTTGTGTCTCACGATGCTTCTATTAAAAAATAAATGAAGAAAGTGTCAACAGCAACAGTTAAAAAACAAAATAGGTGAATGTGTCCTAAATTCTTTTGTGCCTGTGATGCCTGTGATCGCACTGATAAATCCTCCGAGGTGATAATTACATTTGATCTGCATGCAAGGATGAGCATCAGCACTTCACCACCACAAGGGAATTCACCTGATGAGTTAGAAGGGGAAGTGATCAAGCAGGGCCACTGTCTGACCGAATCACTTTTACACTTCAATGTAAGGAGCTGCTTGAACATTTTAGTTGCCTTTTATACAGCCAGAAAGTTAGTAGTGCAAAGTAATGTAAAAAGAAAGAGAGAGAGAAAGAAAGAAAGAAAGAAAGAAAGAAAGAAAGAAAGAAAGAAAGAAAGAAAGAAAGAAAGAAAAGAAAGAAAGAAAGAAAGAAAGAAAGAAAGAAAGAAAGAAAGAAAGAAAAAGAAAAAAAAAGAAAGAAAGAAAGAAAGAGAGAAAGAGCAGAGAAAGAGTGAGAAAGAGTGAGAAAGAGTGAGAAAGAGCGAGAAAGAGCGAGAAAGCGAAAGAGAGTGAAAGCGAAAGAAAGAGAGTGAGAGAGAGAGAGAAAGAGGGAAAGAAAGAGAGAAAGAAAGAGAAAGAGAAAGAAAGAGAGAGAGAGAAAGAGAGAAAGAAAGAGAGAAAGAGAGAAAGAGTGAGAAAGAGAAAAGAGCGAGAAAGAGCAAGAAAGAGCGAGAAAGGGCAAGAAAGAGCGAGAGAGCAAAAGAGAGCGAAAGAGAGCGAGAGGGAGAAAGAAAGAGAGAGAGAGAAAGAGAGAAAAAGAAAGAAAGAAAGAAAGAAAGAAAGAAAGAAAGAAAAGAAAGAAAAGAAAGAAAGAAAGAAAGAAAAAAAGAAAGAAAAGAAAGAAAAAGAAAGAAAGAAAAGAAAGAAAGAAAGAAAGAAAGAAAGAAAGAAAGAAAGAAAGAAAGAAAGAAAGAAAGAAAGAAAGAAAGAAAGAAAGAAAAAAGAAACCAACCATCCTGATACATAAAATACAAAATACCTCCCTTGGTGATGATCATGTTAGAACATGCAGAAACGGGCGGAATCCTACCCCCTTTCTTTTCTGTGTTTTCAACAGATGGTTGTATTCCTTGTTGAGAGTTG
>JAJIBD010004644.1:0-15947 GCA_021461705.1 Cryptotis parvus | reverse complement strand
AATTATAAAGGTGCTAGAGATATAGTATAGATAGTAAGCACTTATCTTGCATGCAGCAGACCTAGGAATGGACATTAATCATGGTCCCCTGAGCATTAATAGGGGTCACCTCCTGAACACAGAGCCAGAAAGAGCTGTTGTGTAAGAAAAGAACCTCTGACCATCGAGGGGCATGATCCCTGTCTCCCAATTTCTAATGAACTTCAAATTCATGTTCCAAAAGAAATTTTTTGGCAGGTGTGACAAGAGGGTGGCACACCCAGCAGTGCTAATGGACCCAGCAGCGTCCAAGAGCAGTGATATACTAGCTCTATGCTCAAAGGTCATTACTGGCAGGACAGGGGACTCTTATTGGTGCTGGGGATCAAACTGGGTCAACAGCTGTGTGCAAGGCAAGCACCTCAACCCCTGTGCTATCTTTCCAGTACTCCCAAAGAAAATAGAGTACCATCTCCCTTGCCTCTATCCAGTTTCTTTCAGCCACTCCTCCAAATTCAAAAACTCATGTTTCATCCCAGACACTACTTGTGTATTGCTAGTGCTTAGCTCTCTGCAACCCAGACACAGTTAGTGAGCAGTGACCAGTAAAGTGTCTGGGGCAGGAGATACAAAAAGACTAGCAATGTGGATCCTGACCTCCTGCTGGCCACGCCCAAGATCCTCAAGTTCAGTGACAAGTGTCCTGGCCCTGCCCCTATACAGGGTCCATGCCCTCTCCATAAGAAAGTAATGGCATGCATGATGCAGACTTTAGTTTCCTCCAGGATCTTCAGGTGATTTATTCAGGAGGCTTTTGGTGAGGGATTTTTCTATTTTATTGTAAATGTTTTTACAATGGAGATCTAGAAAACATACATGGAGAATTCCCAAAAAGGAATTGTCTCCTGGGAGCAACTTATAAAAGGTGATTATTTATTATATGATTATAAGGTCACTCTCAGCAGTACTCAGAGCTCTGAGCTCAGGGATCACTCCTGGAAGCACTCAGGGCATCATATAGGGTGCTGGGGATTGAACTAAGGTCAGCTGTTGTGTAAGTTAAGTGCCTGACTCACTGTACTATTTCTAGCCCCTAAAAGGTATTTATCTTTTAGGTGAAGGTCTTGATCTTCATCTTAAGTGAAGTCTTGATCTTGATCTTAAGTGAAGGTCTTGATCACACACATTTTTCACCAGATCACCCTTACCTCCCCTTTTTAAAAGATACACCATGCTGCCTACTAGATACAATTGTTTCCATTGGGACCTGTCCACAGCCATGTGTGTGCTCTATCACACTTCTATTCTTTTCCTTTCAATTTTGGTAAACTCTTAAACTCATCTGCATAAGGCAACAGAAACATTTTGCCTGCAGGAGGACCAGGTTTGATCCCTGAACTAGATGGTTTCCCGAGCATCTCCAGAAGCTACCAGAAAACACAGAGCCAAAGTAGCTCTTGAGCACCACTGGGTGTGATTCCCAAAACAAAAAACTCTGTATCACTAAGAATGGGAATATAATGTGTTACAACTCAGCTTTACCCTAAAGTACTTTGTGCCTCTGAGGGTAGGTTTCAGATGTACTGAAATGGTCCAGTCCTTTGGAAAACAATATGGACATTCCTCCAAAAACTAGATACTGTGCTCCCATTTCACCCAGCAATATCATTCTGGGAACACAGCCTGGAGACCCAAAAAACACAGCAAAAAACACTATCTGCACTTCTATATTCATCGCAGTCCATTCATGATAGCCAGAATCTGGAAACAACATAAATGACTGAGAACAGAAGACTGGCTAAAGAAACTGTGGTACATCTACACCATGGAATACTATGTAGCTGTCAGAAAAGATGAAGTGATGAAATTTACTTGCAAATGGATGGACATAGAGATTATCATGTTGAGTGAAATTAGTCAGAAGGAAAAGGACAGATATAGAATGACTGCATTCATTAATGGGATATAAATATATCCCAGTGATCTACTAATTGTAGGAAATGGTAATGTCAGGCTAGAACTCAGCATTGAATATACACAAAGTGAATTACATGATAAATCCTAAATGTCTGTAGGGCAAGCCACAATGTGTAAGAGAAGAGAGAGATACAGAGACAGAGAGACAGAGAGAGAGAGAAAGAGGGGAAAGAAAAAATGCCTGCTATAGAAGCAGGCTGGGGAGGTGGGAGGGAAAGTGGGGACATAGATGGTGGGAATGGGGCACTGGTGGAGGAATGGGTGATGGAACACTGTATGACTGAGACCCAATTATGAACATCTTTGTAATTGTATATCTCACGGTGGTATAATAAAAATTCCACTTAGTTAAGGCAATGGTGGAATAAGAGTCTGAGCTCCTGAGTTCAAACACAGGAAATTAAGCACAAAAGAGATCCTGTGTAGCATAAGGTGCCTGCATCCTGTTAGAAGAGTGAAATGGTGGATGGAGAGAGCCCAACACAGACCTCTGAACTGAAGCCATTGTTCTCAGAGAAGATTGTGTCACACCTCAACCCAGCCTCCAAACTCCCAGCTACAAAATGGCATTGATTTAATGGGCAGTACCCTATCAAAATAGCTTGTGCATTACATGTCAGTTAGACAATGTAGTCACATTGATAGAGACACAGGCTAGAATAGGGATATGACCCTTAATAAAAGGAACTACCTAGTATAGAATGTTACCAGGGAGACCTAGGGGGTGTTCCTGACAACATGAATGACCTGTTGAGGCTCTATTGGATCTGGACACTAAAAATCAATCAATCAATCAATCAATCAATCAATCAATCAATCAATCAATCCTGTCCCCTGTTTTAATGACTCACATTCTTGGAGAATAATAAAGAAATGCTCACCCATCCACCTTTGCTAAAAAGGGATGGAACCAGAGCAATAGTACACTGGGTAGAGTGCTTGTTTTGCACTCAATGAACCCAGGTTTGATTAATCCCATATGATCCTCTGATGGCACCTAGGAGTGATCTTAGAGAGCAAAGCCAGGAGTATACCCTGAGCACTGCCGAATGTCGCTGCAAAACTCTCCCACCCAAAGAAACCAAAATCAAAAACAAAAACAAAGCCCTCCAAAACCAAAATAAAAAAATGAAAGAACAACCATCGAGGAATTTGAAACAGTAACTAAAAGTCTGCCCAAACACAAAAGCCCAGGTCTAAGAAAATGGAACATTGTGCTAACAATTGTCGAAAGCACTAATACCAACCTAGAACTGAGCATTAAATACAGGCAAAAAGATACACATGACAACCCTTTAATGTATGTTCTGTAATCCACAATCTGGAAGGGAAGGAAAAGAGAAAGAGATAGAGAGAAAGGGAAAGAAATAAAGAACCTGCCATGGAGGTAGGCTGGGGAGGAGGGAGGGAACCAGGGACATCGGTGGTGGGAGATGGGCACTAGTGGAGGGATAGGTGCTGGAACACTGTATCACCAAACCCCAACTATGAACATCTTTGTAATTGTATATTTCACGGTGGTACAATAAAATACTTATAAAGAAAAGCCCAGGTGTAGATGAATTCACTAGTGAATTCTTCTAAACCTTTAAGGAGGACCTAATGCCAGTCCTTTTCAAGCTCTTCCAGGAAATAGAAGAAATAGAAACACTCCCAAACAGCACTACGAGGAACATATCACCCTGATACCCAAAGCTGGCAGAGACAACCAAAAAAAAAAAAAAAAAGAAAGAAACTACAGACCAATCTCCCTCATGAACACAGATGCTAAAATATTCTACAAAATACTAGCAAACAGAATCCAAAGACTCATCAAAAAATCATGGATTCATCCCAGGAATGCAAGGATGGCTTAACATTTGCAAGTCAATAAACATAATACATTATATCAATAAGAGAAAAAAATAAAAACCATATAATCCTATCGATAAATGCAGAGAAAGATTTGACAAGATCCAAAACCTATTCATGATAAAAACCCTCCATAAAATGGTATTGAAGGAACCTTTCTCTATAGCCATCTACCAAAAGCCCAAAGCGAGCATCATTCTCAATGGGGGAAAAATTGAAAGCCTTCCCCTAAGATCAGGGACAAGACAAGGTTGCCCACTATCACCACTTCTATTCAATATAGTACTGGAAGTACCTGCCAGAGCAATCAGACAAGAAAAAGGGCATCCAGATAGACAAGGAAGAAGTCAAGCTATCACTATTTGCAGATGAGATGATATTATACCTAGATAACCCTAAACTCTCTAGCAAAAAGCTCCTAGAAACAATAGATACCTAGAGTAGAGTGGCAGGGTACAAAATCAATACCCAAAAAGTTGGTGACTTTCCTATATACAAATAATGAAAATGAAGAAAGGGATATTAAGAAAACAATAGCATTCACAATTATGCCACAGAAAATGAAATACCTAGGATTCAACTTAACGAAGAGTATAAAGATCCTGTACAAAGAAAACTATAAAACCCTGCTTCAAGAAATAAAAGAGGACACAAGGAAATGGAAACATATTACCTGCTCATGGATCAGGAGAATCAGCATTGTCAAAATGGTAAAACTACCTAGAGCTTTATACAGCTTTAATGCGGTACATATAAGAATACCCATGATGTTCTTCAAAGAAATTGATCAAACACTCCTGAAATTTGTATGGAATAATAACCCCCCCACGAATAGCTAAAGCAATCCTTTAGGGGAGATGGGTTCTGGAACATTGTATGACTGAAACCGAAACCCAAACACGAACATCTTTGTAATTGTATATGTCAAGGTGGTATAATAGAATATTAATATTAATAATAATAATAATAAATACAATATTTTATATTTTAAAAATGAAAGAACAAAATCCTTGGGAAAAAGAAGATGGGAGGCATCACCTTTCCCACCTTCAAACTGCACTACAAAGCAGCAGTAATTAAAACAGCATGGAGTTGGAATAAAAACAGACCTGTGGAACTATGCAATAGAGTTGAGTATCCTGACACCCAGCGTCAAATAGCATGATCATTTAATCTCTGATAAAGTAGCAAAAAGTATGAAAAGGAGTAAGGAAAGCCTCTTCAACAAGTGGTGTTAGGAAAACTGGGCAGTTACATGTAAAAAAATGAATTTGGACCTCTGTCTAACACAGTGCACAAAAATCAGATCAAAATGGATTAAAGATCTCAATATCAGACCTGAATCCATAAAGTACATTAAAGAAAATACAGAAAAAACCCCTCCACGACATTGAAGCTTAGAGACATCTTCAAAGATGAAGCACCACTAACAAAGCAACTGGAAGCAAAGATAAATATATGTGACTACATGAAACTAAAAAGCTTCTTCACCTCAAAAGAAACATTGACCAAGATACGAAGACAGTCCACAGTATGGGAAAGAATATTCACCCAAACTTTTATACATTGTTGGTGGGAATGTCGACTTGTACAACCTTTCTGGAAAACAATATGGACATTCCTCCAAAGACTAGAAATTGAGCTCCCTTTTGATCCAGCCATACCACTCCTGGGAATATACTCTGGGAAGCCAAACACACACAGTGGAAACACCATCTGCACTTTTATTTTCATAGCAGCACTATTCACAGTAGCCAGAATCTGGAAACAACCAGAGTGCCTGAGAACTGATGACTGGATAAAGAAACTGTGGTACAGCTACACAATGGAATACTATGCAACTGTTAGGAAAAATGAAGTTATGAAATTTGCCTATAAATGGATGGACATGTAGAGGCTCATGCTGAGTGAAATTAGCCAGAAGGAAGAAGACAGATATAGAATGACTGCATTTATTTACATTATGTATGTGTGTACATATATATACACATATATAATGTATATATATGTACATATATACACATATCATATATAATGCATGTATATATAATGTATATATACACATATATATACACACACAGACACACACACACACACACACACGTACACATATATATATATATATATATATATACAGTGACATCATATCACTGTCTTCCTGTTCATCATCGATTTGCTTGAGCGGGCACCAGTAACATCTCCATATGTCCTGTCTCATGCTAGAAGAGCCCAAGGGCATCTGCTTGCTCAGGAACATAAAGAACCTCAAACCATTCCATCACGTCATGGGAATGAGGTCTATAATTGTTACTGGTATTTGGCATATCAAATAGGAAACAGGGCTGGAGCAATAGCCCAGTGGGTAGGGCGTTTGCCCTGCACACGCCGGCCTGTGCTGGCCCGGTTCTATCCCCAGCAAGGTCAGGCAAAATATGGATCAGGAGGTCTTGTCAAAGGTGGAATCTACCACAAACGTGTGGAAGTTAGAGGTTAGGTAAGACAGAGAAGGGAACAGTGTGATAATAATTGTCAAAAGTGATAATACCAGCCTAAAACTGAGCATTGAATATGAGCAAAGATACACATGATAACCTCTAAATGTATGTATTTCACTTGATCGCTTGATCAACTGAATCCTGTTATTCATCGATTTGCTCAAGCAGGTGCCAGTAACATTTCCATTGGACCCTATCACGTGCCAATGTAGCCCAATGGCATCTGGTTGATTCAGGAATATGAAGAGCCTCAAACTGTTCCTTCAGGGTCTTGACAAGGAAGTCTGACCATCTTGTAGGTGGGCGGCCACTTGATCTTTTGACATCCTGTGGGATCCAGTCGGTAATGGCTCTAGTCCAGCGGTCATCTCCAAATCGCTTTACATGTCCAGCCCATCTGATTTTTTGATGCCTTAGCAACGGGACAGCGTCCCGATTCTGGAATAGCGACAGAGGTCAGAACTCCGGATTCCTTCTCTCACTTGAATGAGGCGTGATATTCCAAGCATACCTCTTTCGATTCCTCTCTGGGACACCCGAACAGCTTTCTCATCCTGCTTTCGGAGGGTCCAGGTCTCTGAGGCATATGTTAATGCAGGGAAAATGGTGGAGTCGAAGAGATGTGCCAGGAGCCAGAGGTTCTTTGTCCTTTTAGCTATTTCTTCGATGCCTTTGAAGGCATTCCATGCCGCTCTTTTCCTCCTGTGCAGCTCAGGTTTTAGGCCGTTCATCATGTTGACTTCTCGACCTAGGTACACATAACTGCTGCATTCAGAGATGTTTGTTCCATTGAGAGTGAATGGGGCCTCAGGAACTAGTTCATTTTTCATGAACATAGTTTTCTTCAGATTCAGCTGTAGACCTATCTTTCCACATTCTCGGTCAAAGTCAGCCAGCATTTGTGCCGCTTGGCTAATGTTTGGTGTTATTAGAACGATGTCATCAGCGAAGCGTAGGTGGTGTAGTTGCCGACCATCTATCTTCACTCCCATTCCTTCCCATCTTGTACTCCCTACAAATCTCAATGAGTTTGGTTACTGTGTGGATATGGTCGATTGTGCTGAATCCTTTCCGGAAGCCTGCTTGCTCGCATTGTTGTCCTTCATCTAGTGTTCTGCTAATCCTGTTCAGGATGACTCGTGTAAATAGCTTGTAGATGATGGACAGCAGGCAGATGGGGCGATAGTTGCCGATGTCATGAATGTCTCCCTTCTTGAACAGTAGAACTGTCCTGCTGGTTTTCCATTGGGAGGGCACCTTGCATTCGGACAGGTAGCGTGTAAAGAGCCGAGCTAGTGTATTGATGAGTAGCGACGGCAGATTTTTCAGGTGTTCGGGTCTGACTTTGTCTGGGCCTGGTGCTGTTCCCTTCTTTACCGACGAGATGGCATGTCGGATTTCAGAAGGGAGAACGTTGGGAATGACATATCCATCCTGTGGAATTTGGTATGTGGGCAGGTGGATGTGGCTGTCAAAGAGATTTGAGTAGAAGTCCTGGATAATCTTCTCCATTGCCTTTCTGGAAGATGTGATAGATCCATCAGGGCGTCGGAGGGCAGTCATCTTGGTCTTATAGTTGGCGAATGGGCTGGACATGTAATGCGATTTGGAGACAACCACTGGACTAGAGCCATTACCGACTGGATCCCACGGGATGTCAAAAGATCACGTGGCCGCCCACCTACAAGATGGTCAGACTTCCTTGTCAAGACCCTGAAGGAACGGTTTGAGGCTCTTCATATTCCTGAATCAACCAGATGCCATTGGGCTACACTTGCATGTGATAGGGTCCAATGGAAATGTTACTGGCGCCGCTGGAGCAAATCGATGAATAACGGGATTCAAGTGATCAAGTGATTCACTGTCTTCCTGTTCATCTTCGATTTGTTCGAATGGGCACCAGTAACATCTCCATATGACCTGTCTCATGCAAGTAGAGCCCAAGGGAACCTGATTGCTCCAGGAACATAAAGAGCCTCAAACCATTCCATCAGGTCATGGGAATGAGGTCTATAATTGTTACTGGTATCTGGCATATCAAATACAACACCGGTAGCTTGCCAGGCTCTGCCATGCAGGTAGCATACACATAACTGCTGCATTAATCGAGAGTGATTAATATTTTATTATACCACCTTGACATATACAATTACAAAGATGTTCATGTTTGGGTTTTGGTCATACAGTGTTCCAGCACCCATAACCCCACCAGTGCCCATTTCCCACTACCTATGTCCCCGATTCCCTCCCCCTCCCCTAGTCTGCCTCTATGGCAGGTTCTTTATCTCTTTTCTCTCTCTCTCTTCTTTCTCTCTCTCCTCTTCTTCTCCTACTCATTGTGGATTGCAATACATACAAGCTGTTTACACGAGTCATCCTGAATAGGATTACCAGAACACTAGATGAAGGACAACCATGCGAGCAAGCTGGCTTCCGGAAAGGATTCAGCACAATCGACCATATCCACACAGTAACCAAGCTCATTGAGGTTTGTAGGGAGTACAAGATGCCGCTCTGCCCGTCTCGCGTTCATTGATTTACAGAAAGCCTTTGATTCTGTGGAGACTGAAGCAGTCATCGAAGCCCTAGCCAAACAGGGTGTTCAAACCCAATGCATCAAGATCCTTCATGAGCTGTATTACGGATTCACCACCAGGATCTCACCATTCTAAAAGAAGTGATCATTAATGTGAAAAGAGGTGTTCGACAGGGTGATACCATTTCACCAAAACTCTTCAGCGCCACCCTCGAGAACATCCATGCGACAATTAAAATGGGAAGGAATGGGAGTGAAGATAGATGGTTGGCAACTACACCACCTCCCGCTTCGCTGATGACATCGTTCTAATAACACCAAACATTAGCCAGGCGGCACAAAATGCTGGCTGACTTTGACCGAGAATGTGGAAAGATAGGTCTACAGCTGAATCTAAACAAAACCATGTTTATGAAGAATGAACTAGTTCCAGAGGCCCCGTTCACTCTAAATGGAACAAACATCTCTGAATGCAGCAGTTATGTGTACCTAGGTCGAGAAATCAACATGATGAATGACCTAAAACCTGAGCTGCGCAGGAGGAAAATATTAGTAATAATAATAATAATAAATAGAATATTTTATATTTAAAAATGAAAGAATAAGAAAAATTAGTGTATCTGACTCTGACCATAATCTTGTTTCTTGTTTTTTTTCTTGTTTTTTCTTTTTTTGTTTGTTTGTTTTTTTGGACCAAATTGAATGATGCTCAGGGGTTACTCCTGGCCATGTACTCAGGAATTACTCCTGAGGGTGCTCAGAGGACCTTATAAGATGCTGGGGGTGGTCTCTTAGTCGGCTACATGCAAGACAAGGGTCTTGCATGCTACTTGCTGTACCATCTCTCTGGCCCCACAAACTTTTTTATAATTGCTGCCATCACCTTGAGATTTTCTTCAAAGGATTTAAAACTTCCTCCACAAGGCCAGAAACAGTTGTACATCTCTGTTGTGCACTTAACATAAAATAACTGACATGTAACCAGAGAGTGGTATAATTTAGAAAGTGTTGGCTTTGTTTCTAATGCACTTCATGGAAAGAGTAGAAACACATTATCATACAAACTTCAGTGCACCCTTTAATGTTTCTTAGGTTCTGCTGCCATCTAGTGAATTCTTAGAATTGAACATGTTGGAAGTTGCCAATTTCACTTGCAAATACAGTTAAAATAATAGATTTTTTGTGCACGTGAATGAGAACAACTGTCAGGTCAAATCTGAGCAGCATTAGGTAGATTGTGCTGCGTGTTACTCCTAATGCTCTTTGACGAAAGTGTGCAATTTCGTGTGCTGTAAACTGAGTTTTGAACTGCTAGAATTACTTCTAGTGAATTTGATGGAATCAGGTAAAAATCTCACAAGCTCCATTAAAAGGAACTTGTTGTATATTGCAAATGAAGTGGAATAAATGATAGGTGCAAATACTGCAGTGTAAAGTAGAATGTAGTTAGGTGTTGCTCCTGATAAATTTCATGGGATGAACACAAATACATGTCTGTAACGGTGCTAAATGAGGATTAAATGAGAGTAAAGGTTGCCCCCAATTGCTACAGTAGCTTCTAGTTAATTCATTATCAGTACGTTAAAACTTCAGTTATAAGCCCAGCAAAACAAATATGTTTGTTGTGTTTTACACCTGAACTGAAATAACAGGTAAGAGAGAAATATCAGTCAGAGGCAGATTATGTCTGGGAAAAGACCTAGCAGCTCCAGTTGCTACCAGAACTCAGGGTTTTATTTTATTCCCTAAATCTTGATTTCTGCTCTCAGTTCACTTACGTTGGGTCAGATCTCCCTGCATTAAAAGAGGCTAATGTGTATTCAGGTCATGGGTTCCAAACTCAGCCCGCTGCCCCATTTTTAGAAAAAAAAATACTTATTTATTTTTTAAAATAAAGGGAATCTCCCTTTATTTAAAATACGTGCTCCACAGTTGCTCTTGAACGATGCCTCCACCCAAACATACCAGCACCCTCCCATCTCCCACCCGCCCAGGAGAATGGTATTACTCATTCTGGGAATCAGTGATATAGGGCAATGGTTATCAACCTTTTTCTGACCATGGTTTTCTTTATGACCTTGTTTTCTTCCTGTGATTCCCTGTTCTATGCTTTAGACCCCTAGTCTAGTGCCATGGCTTCCATTTATGTTTTTTTCACCTGTGGCTCTGTTGGGATATCCTGGAAGACTAACGCAAGCTATATGACTCACGGTTGAGAAATAGTGATCTAGGTCTCTTGGTAACATCCCTGATTGACCCCACCTTCCAATTTTGTTTGGTGCCATAATCACATACTTTCATATATACAGACACATGGATCTTCTGAAATATGTCAAGCTGTGGGTAGAGAAGAGCTTTTCCATCATATGAAGTTGATTTCTAGATGTACTCTAGCAGGGAGCTTCACTTGCTAGCATTTATTCTACCATTTCCTAGGAGTTACCTAAAATTCAATCACTTGTATCACTTGTCACTTGTCTTCCTGTTGTTCATCAATTTGCTAGATTGGGCACCAGAAAACTCCATTTGTTGGGAATGAGGTCCGTTATTGTTACTGTTTTTGGCATATTGAATACACCACGGGTAGCTTGCCAGGTTCTCCCGTGGCACTGGGTTCATCCCAGGGCCCCAATCTTTTCTATGTCTGACCATCAACCATCCAGGGCCCACAGGGCAGAGCCTTGAGGGGTGTAGACAAGCCTGTCTTCTGTCTGTCACCTACTGACATACCCGGGCACTGCAGCCACACTTGCAACATCTTGAGGGTCAGATAAAATTCAGTATCATGATAAAAACCTTATTCTGTTTCTTCACGAAATATTAGGTTTTCAAAACTTAGTCATGTGATTTTAATATGCTCTGTCTGGTGGTATACATCTGATTCTGTTATATTCATGTGTAATAATTGATCTTCTAGTTATAGCTGCTTAGGTGGTTCTCAAGTTATTTTAATTTTTACTACTACAAACTTGCATACATCTTGTTATGAACCTTCCTGGTCATTTTTTGTTTTACATTTTCTTCTTTTTTACTTTTTTTTTTTTTTTGTGGTCACACTCAGCGATGCTCAGGGCTTGCTCCTGGTTATACACTCAGAACTTACTCCTGGCAGTGCTTGGGGGACTATATGGGATGTTGGGGATTGAACCCGGGTTGGTCGCATGCAAGGCAAGCGCCTTGCCCATTGTCCTGTCGCTCTGGCCCAACATTTCCTTTTTTTTTTGTTGAATTTTTTGTGTCATACCCAGCAATGAACAGGGATCACACCTGGGTCTACACTCAGGAACTTACTTCTGATTGTGCTCAGGGGACTATTGGGATGTTAGGGATCAAACCTGGGTCAGCTGTGTGCAAAGTTCACTGTACTATCTCTCCTGCCCCTATGAAGCATTCTTGAGTTCCTAACATTTGAGAACCATGGAATGGAATGCAGCGGTATTTGAGAAATACTATTTCTCAAATTTACGTTTAGTTCTCAAGTTTATGTTATTTTTGTACTGTTTCAATTAAAATATTGTTTTATCTATGGTACCTTATGCATTTTTCACCTTTTGAGAGAGAGTGAGCATCCAAGTCAGGTTGTCTGTCTTCTAGGCTAAGTTAGAAGGATGAGAGGCTATTCAGAAGACATTGAAAGCACAGTTTGTGAGTGTTGAAAGACAAGAAACATCACAGCTCTGTTACATAAGCAAGAGTGCAGCCCAAGTGCTAAGCTCTCAACTGTCAGAACGTTCAGAGGCAAGCTGGGAAGCTGTTCCTCTCATTCCAATGAAGACCAGGGCTTCTGGTCTGGGACCAGGGCTTGTGCTGAGTCACAACATTAGGGTTGTAACCCTCAAATATCAGTTTTCTGACTAAAAGTGACCTCTACAGTCTAAGCTTGGTGAGTAGAAGTGAATTCCTTTGCTCTGTTTCTGTCCCTTTAAGTGAGGCAGCTGCTGTTGGGCAGTTAGAGTAACTGAAGCTGGAGCACATTCTCCATCACCCCAGCTCAGCCTGGCAGCCCTCCAGTCCTCTTTCATGTCAGGTTCTTGCCCTTGAAATACTGGTGGACAGGGCGCTAGTAGACTGAAATCAGTGCTCAGTTTCCTAAGTCGCCAGATAAATAATACATTGAGATGATATCCCATATAAATTTCTTATTGCTTGAAAAATGTCCTAGTAATGTGGTGCAGACTGGTGATATACTTCAGTGTGTGGCATGTGAAACAGACATTCATATTTCCATAATTTACAATGATGTATTGTATATTTTGAATGTCTACAATATTTCCTCACAAAGTTTTATTCAAATAGTCCTCTACTGATGCGTATTTTGACTTCTCATTGTTTTCACTGTTACAAATAGTGTTGAAATGCAGCTTTGGTTATATCTCCTTGCTTTTTTATAAAGACACAAAATTGGGTCTGATCAGATGGGTAAATGGGCTGAATTAGTTCTCACTAGTGTATGACAATAATACTTATTAAGGTTCATTTAAGTTCACATCGCTTGTAACTGTAAATACTTTTATTTCTTTCTTTCCCATTTGGATACATTTTATTTGAGTTTGTGCATCATCCAATGATGCTCTGAGGGCCATGCTGTGCAAAGTGATCAGAAGCATGCAAAATAAGTTCCTTCATTCCTGCACTGTCTCCAGCCCATGGACATGTTTTTTTTTTTATTTTGTTTTGTTTGTTTTGCCAGCCCAATTTTTCAATGAGAGATATTGCTTACCATATTTCACCTATAGCCCCTTTCCAGAAAAACAGCAAAACAACACAAAACAAGCAACAACTCAACACCACTCTGAAAATCTACTTTCTTTCTTTTCTTTCTTTCTTTTCCTTTCTTTCTTTCTTTCTTTCTTTTCTTTCTTTCTTTCTTTCTTTCTTTCTTTCTTTTCTTTCTTTCTTTCTTCTTTCTTTTTCTTTCTTTCTTTCTTTCTTTCTTTCTTTCTTTCTTTCTTTCTTTCTTCCTTTCCTTCCTCTTCCTTCCTTCCTTTCCTTCCTTCCTTCCTTCCTTCCTTTCCTTCCTTCCTTCCTTCCTTCCTTCCTTCCTTCCTTCCTTCCTTCCTTCCTTTCCTTCCTTCCTTCCTTTCCTTCCTTCCTTCCTTTCTTCCTTTCTTTCTTTTCTTCTTTCCTTTCCTTCCTTCCTTCCTTCCTTCCTTTCTGTCTGTCTGTCTGTCTGTCTGTCTGTCTGTCTGTCTGTCTGTCTGTCTGTCCTTTCTTTCTTTCTTTCTTTCTTTCTTTCTTTCTTTTCTTTTTCTTTCTTTCTTTCTTTCTTTCTTTCTTTCTTTCTTTCTTTTCTTTCTTTCTTTCTTCCTTTCTTTCTTTCTTCCTTCTTTCTTTCTTTCTTTCTTTTCTTTCTTTCTTTCTTTCTTTTCTTTCCTCTCTTCTCTCTCTCTCTCTCTCTCTCTCTCTCGGGTCACACCTAGAATCGCCCAGGGTTTACTCCTAACTCTTTGCTCTGGTATCACTCCTGGGGTGTTGGGGATTGAGCACGTTCAAGGCAAACAACTCTTGGCCCTTGGAAATCTAAGTGACCAAATAGAAAGCACCCTTTAATTGCATCTAAGATATTAATGTCCCCTAGATCATTCCCCAGGAGGCAGCGTTGTCTACTTTCAGAAGCGCTGAAATAGGGTTGTCAGTGCTATTTTGAATAGAATCTCTGGAAAAAAGGGCATCTCTATATTTCTGATCTTAGGGAAACTTGAACATAGAGTTTAGCTATAAACATGACTTTTCTCATACATGACTTTTTATTCTGTTGAGATACTTTTCTATTCTTAGCTTACAAATATTATGTGAATGTTTGTAACTAAACAATTGAATTTTTCCATTGTTTTCCACATCAATGGAGATAATCTTGGTGGGAGAGGGGGGTTGCTGGGGATAGAACTGAAGGCCCCACACCTGCAAGGCAGATGCCCTACACTGAATCACATACTTTGCCTGATCATGTGAGCATTATTTTATTATTTTGTCAATGTGGCACATTACATTTATTGATTTCTTTTTAAACGTTGAGACACTCCTGCATTCTATGAATAAATTTTGCTTGGTTATGGTATTTGATGCTTTTCTTTTTCTTTTTTTATTTAAAAAATTTTTTTTTATTATACCACCGTGAGACATACAATTACAAAGGTGTTCATAATTGGTTCTTGGCAATACAGTATTCCAGCACCCATCCCTCCACCAGTGCCCCATTTCCACCACCAATGTACCCCCCCCCCTCCCACCCACCCACAGGCTGCCTCAATAGCAGGTAGACCTATTTCCCTCTCTCTCTCTCTCTGTCTCTCTCTGTGTCTCTGCATCTCTCTCCCCTCTTCTTTTTACACATTGTGGCTAGCCCTGCAGATATTTAGAGTTTATCACTTAAGTCTCTTTGTGTATATTCAATGGTGAGTTTTAATCTGCTATTACCATTTCCCACACTTAGTAAAACACTGGTATGTTTTTATATCCTATTAATGAATGCAGTCATTCTATATCTGTCCTTTTCCTTCTGACTAATTTCACTCAGCATGATAGTCTCCATGTCCATCTATTTGCAGGTAAATTTCATAATTTCATCTTTTTCTGACAGCCTGCGTAGTATTCCATAGTGTAGATGAACCACAGTTTCTTTTAGCCAGTCCTCTGTTCTCAGGCATTTAGGTTGTTTCCAGATTCTCATCTATAGTGAATAGCGCAGAGATAAATAAAGAAGTACAGATAGTGTTTCTGCTATGTGTTTTTCGGTCTCTTGGGTATATTCCCAGGAGTTCTATTGCTGGATCAAATGGGAGCTCAATGTCTAGTTTTCGGAGGAATGCCCATATAGTTTTCTAAAAGGGCTGGACCAGTCGGCACTCCCACCAACAGTGGATCAGAGTCCCATTTTCCCCACATCCACACCAGCACCGGTTGTTCTTGCTGTTTTGGATGTATGCCAGTGTCTGTGGTGTGAGATGGTACCTCATTGTTGTTTTGATTTGCATCTCCCTGATGATTAAAGATGAAGAGCACTTTTTCATATGCCTTTTGGCCATTCGAATTTCTTCTTTTTGGAAGCTTCTGTTCATTTGTTCTCCCATTTTTGATAGGGTTGGCTGTTTTTTTTTTGTGAAGTGCTA